>JBBYHL010001757.1:0-12695 GCA_038381835.1 Adansonia madagascariensis | reverse complement strand
AACTTTTGGAAATTCAACTTTTCATTGTTCCCTTTGTCACTTCCCTTGCTTTGTTGGATGATATTTTCTTAAAAAAAATGTAAAATCAAATTTGATCTAATGTAATTTAAATTGATTTATTAAGTGGACTCAATAATTTAAATTTATTTAATCTGAATTTGAAATTGACCTGAACTCGAACTCATAGTGATATGAATTCGAAATAATCAAATTCAAATGATTTTAAAAGATTGACTTGAATTTTAATTACATTTATTTTATTCTTTTAAAAATATTAATTGACTAGAAATAATAAATATAATATCATAATAAGCCAGCCATACTTACAAATAGGTTGGTATACTAGTTTTTTTTTTTTTTTTTGCACAAAAAGACAACAATTCACTTATTATATCAATTACATGTGTGCAAATTGCATTTCTTTCCCCAAATGGGAAAAAGATATTTTTTGAAAGAGAGACATGTAAATCCATTGGTTTATAATAGTTGTTTACATTAAGATTGGATGTAAAGAAAATATTAAAAGACAATGGTGTAGAAGGAGAAAAATTTCGGCCAATCATAAATCGTCACGTGTAAATTGAAATTTCTTTTAATTAAGAAATTATCAATTAAATTCTACATCACCATGTGCAATTGATGATATAATAAATAGATATTTATCTTTAATTAAATTAAAATTAATTTAGAGTTTTATCTCTGATCAGATTAAAATTAATTTAAAGATAAATAAAAGAGTTTTATCTCTATTTAAATTCAAATTAGTTTAGAGATAAATAAAAGAATTTAATCTCTAATTAAATTAGTTAAGAAATAATTCATCAAGATAAATTTATTAAAGAAGTTATATTCTTTAAGAACTCTTTTCTACTTGGCTCATTGGCACTATAAAAAAGGATCTCTACCAAAGTCATTGAACACAATTCATAAACCTAAAAAGAAGAAGTAGATTTTGAAGATTCAAGTCCTCTCAAAGTCTAAAGAATTTTTCTCCTAAGAACGCAAAGAACGTGAAGAACACGGCTCTCGTTCTTCAAAAAGCTACTCTTCGATCCTGTTCCAGCAACAGAAAGGAGTTAAATTCTGTATGTCAAGATCAAGTCTAGAAGACTCTTAAAGCGAATCTCAGCGATTCAAGATCAAGTCTAGAAGACCCTTGGATTGAAGTTTTTATTGAAGAAAAGAATCAAAGAATTTCTTTATTTTAAAGAACATCCAGAGATTGTAACTGAAGTCTGATAAATCAAGTTGATTTATTTGTATCCAAATTTTCTGTCATATTTTTTGGCATGAAATTTTTGTGTACAAATTTTTGGCATGCCCGATGGGACGATCTCTGCCTTTCATCTCTTTTCTTCAGAATTCAAGTTATCAAGTTACAATGGCTCCCAAGAAGAACCTTGTAAACAAACCAACTCTTAAACCTTCTCGTGCTGATCCTACAGTCTACCTTGCTTCATCAGCCAGCATTGATGTCACTACTTATCCCTGCGGCACTAGGGCAAAGACTAAATCTCTTTCTGAGCTTTATGATCAAACTTCTCCAGTGCTAAACCAAGATCTACTCTTCGAGACTTCTTCAAGTCAAGACTCAAAAGAAGTTCCTGTTGAACAACTTGATTCTGGATCAAGCCCAACTCACCAAAAATCATCCAAAGAGTAAAATATCTGTTCAGGCAGTAGCTCTAAACAATAATCTCCTCCAAAATCAAGCTTTAACTTAATGAATGTCATGACAATTGGCACCATATCACTTGAAGAGTAAGTTGCAATTTTGGCAAAATCTGTTGAAACTCTCATAGCAAGTATTAGAGAAAAAGATGAATAGATTGCCTTCTTGATAGATGGGATGGCTACTTTCACTGGAAAAAAAATCAACGGCTTTAGGTGAAAATAGTTAATCAAATCCTCAAATTGATGTTAAGAACTTTAACATTGAAGATGCTATGCAGTCAGAGCAAAAGATTAGTGAAGTGGTAACAACAAGTCAACTCAAAGATCTTATTAAAGAAACTATCAAAGATCATGTTGACAACATCACTCAACCTTCATACACATATGCAAAGCCATATTCTCCAAGGATTGATCGTTTAAGGATGCCTGAAAATTACCAACCTCCAAAGTTTCAGCAGTTCAATGGAAAAGGAAATCAACGCCAACATGCTGTGCATTTTGTGAAGACTTGTAATACTGCTGGAGAGATCTTATGGTAAAACAATTTGTTCGATCCTTGAAGGGTAATGCTTTTGATTGGTATACCGATCTTGAGCATAGAACGATTGATAGCTGGGAACAACTTGAGCGAGAATTTCTCAATCAATTTTACAGCATTCGTCACATCGTCAGCATGATCGAACTCACTAGCTCACGCCAATGGAAGGATGAACTAGTGATTGATTACATCCATAGGTGGAGGAATTTAAGCCTTAACTGCGAAGAAAGATTTTGTAAGTCTTCTGCACTTGACATGTGTAGTACTATGCCTAAAAATTATTGCTCCTAAGCCTTAATGTTGGACTGATCAATGGCAAGTTTTTAAAGCAGTACTATGCCTAAAAAATGTTGCTCCTAAGCATGAACTTAAACTGCATATAAAAAAAAAGAAAAGACTCGCTAAGTTAAAAATCCTTTTTGGGACAACTTAGGCAAAAGTTAGAGCACAAATATATAAATATATGAACTACGTTATGACTTGATCCTTTAAAGGTGCATAGGCAGCTTGGTTTCATTGCCAAGTTCAGTCAACAACAACAAAAAAAAAAGCAAAACCAAAAAAAAAGAAAAAAAAGTTGGTTTAAATATTTCTCTTGTCTATTTGAAAGCATAATGATTATGTTTAAATCCTTATGTCAACCTTTGAGCATCTTTTCTTGAAACTTGAAGCCCAATTACTAGGTGTTTATTTTCACGGCAACCTCATGCTCAAACGATATTTAAGTCTTAAGGTAAAGCTTAAATGTTTGGAGTTTTTCAAAGTCGATCATCCACCTTGGTGATGCTAACCATGTTGACATCTTGGTTGATTCTTCTTTGGTTGCCAAGTGCTATATCTTCTGTGACCTTGCTGATGCTAACGTCTTGGACAATTCTTTCTCGACCATTAGGTTTAATATCTTTTACCATATTGAGGTGAAATCTTGGATGACTTCTCCTTAATCATCAACATCTTGGATGACATCTCCTTAATCATCAACATCTTGGATGAATCTTCCTTAATCATCAACTTCTTTATTCATCAGTCTTGGTGCATTCTCCATCTTTCACCATCTTGATGTCAAATCTTCCTTAATCATCGAGATTGGTGTATCTTCTATCTTCCACCATCTTGATCCATAACTTGGATGAATATGCCTTGATCATCAAGTGCGATGTATTCTCCATCTTCTACCATCTTGATATGAAATCTTGGATGACTTCTCCTTGATCATCAACATCTTGGATGAATCTTCCTTAATCATCAACTTCTTTGTTCATTAGGCTGGGTGCATTCTCCATCTTTCACCATCTTGATGTCGAATCTTCCTTGACAATCAAGATCGGTGCATCTTCTATCTTCCACTATCTTGATACCACAACTTGGATGAATATGCCTTGATCATCAAGTCCGATGTACTCTCTATCTTCTACCATCTTGATATGAAATCTTCAATGACTTCTCCTTGATCATCAATATTTTGGATAAATTTTCCTTAATCATCAATTTCTTTGTTCATCAGCCTTAGTGCATTCTCTATGTTTCACCATCTTGATGTTGAATCTTCCTTAATCATTGAGATTAGTGTATCTTCTTTCTTCCACCATCTTAATATCGATATCATGGATGTATCTACCTTGATCATCGAGTTTGGTGTATGCTCTATCCTTCACGATCTTGATGCCATAGCTCGGATGAATATGCCTTGATCATCAAGTCTGATGTATTCTTCATCTTCTACCATCTTGATGTGAAATCTTAGATGACTTCTCCTTGATCATCAACATCTTGGATGAATATTCCTTAATCATCAACTTCTCTGTTCATCAAGCTTGGTGCATACTCTATCTTCCTCCAACGTGATGTTAAGATCTTGGATAAATCTTCCTTGGTCATTAATACGTTGGATCAGTCTTCTTTGATCTTCTATCTTCCTCCATCTTGATGCTAAGATCATGGACGAATCTTCTTTAGTCATCAATATCTTGGATTTGTTTGTTATGGTTATCAATATTTTAGATCAGTCTTCTTTAGTCATCATCTTCTATGCATATTCTTTCACTATCTTGATACTACAATATCTTGGACAACCTTTCTTTGTCATCATCTTCAAAATTCTTGCCTCGTCAAAGTTCTATAATGAAAGCTCCCCAGTGATAAGTTAAAGAATATCAGTAGTTAGATGCCAAATTTCACAAAGCACGAGGATGTCATCCTTGTCCTAGTCATAAATGTATAATGATGCATAAACATCATATATACTAGCCATTTTCTTTATCTTGATCATGAAGGTATAATGATGTTAACAGCATTATATACACCGATAGTCTTCCTCGTTCTAAAGCATGCCAAACTTGATCGGACTTGTTGTCTTTACATGAAAATTGGATGAGCTTATTGTCTTGACATAAAGATCGAATGAACTTATGGTCTTGACATGAAGATTTGATTGCAAATATTGGGGCTTTGGGAAATATTGTGAGGCTTGGAAGGCTTAGGAGAGTTCTATTAACCTTTCTTTCAAGGCAGGAGGAAGTCCAAGTTGATTTGTATCTACCAAGTTATGGGTTTGTCTGTGAGGATATGTAATCCTTTTTCAATATCTTTATTTTCCTTAGAGAAAATAATGAGATACTCTTGAAGATTTTTGAAGTATACCATGGTGGTCCTACGAGAAAGAAATTATGTTCGTGGGATAAATATGATGTTGGATATAAAGCTTGGGATAGAATTAAAAGTGTTACCTTGATATATAATTAAATCTCCAAGCTGGCAAAAAAATTAAAATTAATAATAATTGTCAATACATGAGATAAACGTGATGTTTGTAGTGGCAAATAAAAAAAGGCAAAGTATCAAGATTCATGCATTGATGATGAGAAGTGAAGCATGATGCATAGGATTTCTATGCATATATTACAAAAAAAAAAATAAACTGAGATTATAAGGTAGAAAGAATGTTTACCTCACTTTTAAAAGGATCTTGATTTGCAACTGATAAGAAAATTAGGTGGAGAAGTGTTGCTTTTATAGAGAAAATAATCTAGTTCCAATTGGACTAAGATTGGCATTTTAAACAAATAAAAATGCTAAATCCTAGTTGAACTAGGAAATCTTAGTTGAACTAAAATCTGAGTTCATCTTGAAATAAACATGGAATCTGAATCCTCCTCTGATTGAAATAAATTTTTATGGAGTATTATCTTTCTTTGGAAGACAAATCCTAAGTGAACTTGTATAAAGGGTGACTTTTAATTAAGTTGTCGTACCATGATGCAACCTTACATGGAGTTTTTTTACTTTGTTTAACAAAGCTAGAGTCCTTGATTTCAATTTGTGCTATAGTTGACATAAGAATTTTGAAGATAAGCTTTTCCACTTTCTTCTAGATGGCCAAAGGTAAATTATAAAAAAAATCGGTTGTCTTGATAAAAGAAGATAGCAATAATTAATTCTTGATTTTTTGCATAAAAAAAAATAATATATGCTGAATCAAAATTAATTGAATCTTGTGACTATTTTCAAGACAATACAAAGGTGTAAATAAATTTTGGCATAAAAAAATAAATTAAATTTTAAGACTTGTTTACTTACTACACTAAAAAAAAAATCATGTACATAACCAAGTCTTGAGGAGATATTTGTACAAGGAGAAAAATTTTGACCAATCACAAATTACCAAATGTAAATTAAAATTTCTTTTAATTAAGAAATTATCAATTAAATTCTACATCGCCATGTGCAATTGATGATATCATAAATAGATACTTATCTTTAATTAAATTAAAATAATTTAGAGTTTTATCTCTGATTAAATTAAAATTAATTTAATGATAAATAAAAAGGTTTTATCTCTAATTAAATTCAAATTAGTTTAGAGATAAATAAAAGAATTTTATCTATAATTAAATTAGTTAAGAGATAATTCATCAAGATAAATTTATTAAATAACTTATAGTCTTTAAGAACTCTTTTCTACTTAGCTCATTGGCACTATAAAAAAGGATCTCCTCCAAAGCTATTGAATACAATTCACAAGCCTGAAGAGAAGAAGCATATTTTGAAGATTCAAGTCCTCTCAAAGTCTAAAGAATTTTTCTCTTAAGAATATAAAGAATGTAAAGAACACGGCTCTTGTTCTTCAAAAAGCTACTCTTCGATCCTGTTCCGGCAATAGAAAGGAGTTAAATTCCGTTTGTTAAGATCAAGTCTAGAAGACTCTTGAAGCAGATCTCAGTGATTCAAGATCAAGTCTAGAAGACCCTTAGGTCGAAGTTTTTATTGAAGAAAGGAATCAAAGGATTTCTTTAGTTTAAAGAACATCTAGAGATTGCAACTCAAGTTTGATAAATTAAGTTGATTTACTTGTATCTAAATTTTTTTTGTCATATTTTTTGACACGAAATTTATGTGCATAAATGGTTTGTTAAAATGGCCATTAACAGTTGCAAAAATGCCAGAGCTGCAATTTCAAGTCCATCTTGGTGCAATTATTTTGATTTTAGAATATTAATATTATTATTATTATTATTTCTTCAGGACAGTCATCAATTTTACTTTCATTCCGACCTAACTACTAACAGAGGCACGTTTAAAAAAAAAAAATTTCAATGTTTGGTGGTACCTAAAACGCATGTGTTGTAGATGACAATAAAGAAAGGGATTTGGACAGTTGTAATCATTACAATAAGTTAAAATAAGTTAACTTTTCCTACAAAGCAAGAAGTATTTGACCCAAAATATTACATTCTCTTTTTTCTCTTGTTATTTTTCAAATTATTAAATATTTTAATTAAATTTTTTAAGTTCTTTCCATAAAGTTGAGAGAATTTCAAAAGAAATTCTCACTATAAGAGTATTCAAAAAAATAAATTTTTTTAAGAGATTCTATCATCTGATTTTTTATTTTATTCAAATAGTAAAATATTGTCAAACTTTTAAAATTCTTTTCATTATTAGGATATAATATTTTTAGGAGTAATCTGAACATGATTTTATTCATTACACTAAAGGGAGATGTTTTATTATAAAAAATTACAAATACTAAATTATAATCCTAAATCAAAAAATGATGGCATCGATTTTAACCAAAACCTAATTCAGCTTAATTTGATTAGGAAAACTCAACAATTTTTATTTAATTTGAATTCAAAATTAACTTGAACTTGAAAATATCGTTGCTCAAAATGATATAAATCCAAAATGACTTAACAGATATATCAGAATTTAAATTAAATATTATTTTATTTATCAAAAATATTATTTAATCCAAATTGTAAAAGGAATTTTTTTTCCTTTCCGTAAAAGGGCAAGAGATTTTTTTTGAAAGAGATATTTAAATCATTTGGTGATTATAATAGTAGAGTTGCTTACATTACCATTGGATGTAAAGAAAATATTCGAAGATAATGATCTATTAAAATGGCTGTTAACAATTGTAAAAATGATAGAGCTAAATTTACAAGTATAGTGGCAACTTGTGTATTCATGATATATTTGTGTATTTTGTTATATTATAATTATGTTTAAGATATTTTACTTAATATAAATTTTTATGCTTTAATAATTTATATCATATAAATATTGAGATATTTTGATATTCGTATCATATTATATTATTTTTTTATATCCTATCATATTTTAATTAATTTTTTCTCATTTTGTTTATGTCATAATTTTGTTTCGAACATTTCCAAGTCTATTTACATAACCATCTTAGTACAACTGTTTTCGTTTTATTATTATTATTATTATTGATTTGGTTTTGGATGTACCAAACAGAATGTGCCATAAATGAAAATAAGCCTGTAACTAACAAAGGCAATTCCACATTAATTTTAATCAATTTGAGACTACTAATATTATTTTATTGCTAGTTTTTGGTACGTCCCATGCTGTGGTTTTAATAATTGCAAAAACATTTCATTAATTTGTTGTCTCGCCATGGTTTTCTTTTATGATATAAGGTTATAGAATTAAAATATAATTTCTACACATAAAATTATAATTATTTTTAATGTAATTTGAGGGTGAGAAATTAAGAGTTGTTTCTTAAAATAATTTTTTTAAAATAAGTTAAATTGTGAAGTAATTATATATCTTTAAATTTAAAAAAAATTTATAAACAGTCAAATCAATTTGTTTTGTGATTGATTTTTCTAAGTAAAATTATTTTTTAAACTAAAAAGATACAAAATCACATCAAATATATTTATTAATAGACACAATTTAAATTATATGAATGCTAATTGAAAGTGATTAACGGTGAATAGTAATAGCAATAAATGTAATTAATTGATTTTTATATTGTATTTCAAATAAAATAAAATTCTTTTATTAGATGACCCATGGAGTTTTTTCAAAATTGTCTACATGCCAATATTATAGGCATCTACATCATACAACTCCTTTTTTCAGTCAAAGGCTTTGACATTTGTATATTAGATGACACATGGCGGTTTTTTTGTCAATTTAAGAAGCTAGTTTTTCCTATAAATTAAGGAAAAGTATTTTCACCATAAATATTTTGTGTTGGATATTAATGCTAAATTAAAAGTGTACAATATAAAATATGTATACGAATACATAGGTTATTATACATGGATAAATAGCGTACGAATAAAGTACACAATTGATATTTATGGTGAATGAGAAATTATTCTCAAGATACCCATTTGATAAAGAATAGAAAGTTCATGTTGATGGGTGATAGAGAATCCCACATTAAAAGTTTAAAGCTTATGTATTTGGTATATATATTAGCGGCCTTTTTATACGAATACTGTAAAAAAATTTTTATTTCTCGTTTTATGCTATTCTGAAATTAATTCTCGAAATGTGATAAATTTTATTTTAAACTGATAACTCCCCATGAGATGTGACGAGGAGGAGGTATGCTAGGAACTCATCATCCAGGAACTCGCCATACTGGATGACGAGTTCTCAAGGCACCACCAGTATGGTGAGTTCTTAATGCCAAACACATATTTCTTTCTTTTTCTTTTTTTTTTCTATAACATAAAAATTCCAAAAAAGTAAAATGTAAAAATAATTATTAAAAAAAGGTAAAAGCAGGAAAAATAATTAAAAAGAAAAAATAGCAGTTATAAGAATTATTAATAAAGAGACTGCAATTACCATTTTACCTTTAATTTCATTTTTCCTTTATTGTTGCTTTGCTCCTTTGCATTTAAGAGAGAGTCAGTTCCCATAAATTATATATATCAATCATATATATTAAAATAATATTTAAAAAATAAAGTATTAAAAAATATTTTTATTAAATATTAATTTCTATTTAATAATATATATCATACATAAAATCAATTATATATAAATTATATAAAATATATATAAATTATAAGTATTGTATATAATATATATTATATAAGACATATATAATATAATATAATATAATATAATACATAATATTATAAATATAATATAAAAATATGTTATATATAATAAAAATAAAAAAATATTTTTATAACAATATTTTATTTATAATTTATATATATAAACATATTATATTTATTATATATAATTGATATATATATATATATAAAATTTATGAGAATCGATTATCTTTTAAATGCAGAGGAGAAAAGCAACAGAGAAGGAGAAATAAAATTGAAGGTAAAATGGTAATTGCAGTCTCTTTATTAATAATTCTTATAATTGTTATTTTCTTTTTTTGAATTATTTTTCTTGCTTTTACATTTTTTTAATAATTGTTTTTATATTTTACTTTTTTGGAATTTTTATGTTATAGAAAAAAAAGGAAAAAATATGTGTTGGCATTAAGAACTAGCCATACCGGATGGCGAGTTCCCAGCTCAAAATAAAATTTAGCATATTTCGAGAATTACTTTCATAATGACGTAAAACGAAAAATAAAAAAATTTACATTATTCATATAAAAAAGCCAATATTAGACTAGTTTATGTAGGGTTTGGTTCTAAAATGTAATCACGCTTTTTGTATGAGGGTTATCTACATGAGCTTGAATGAGCAAGCTAGGTCAGGCCTATGCTTGGGCATGGGTTAAAGATTAAGCAGCCCTAATCTTTTTAGAGTCCAGCCATTAAGTTTTATTTGAGCCTAACTTGATAGTTTTGTTTTAAACCCAACTTGATTGAATCAAATTAAGATATTCAATCGTTTTAGTTTTAAAATTTGATTTTAAAATATTATCTGATTCTTTACTTTAATAAAAACCGTTGTTTTAATTATTTTGTAACAACTAATTTTAATGATTTTAAAATGTTTAAAAATTTGTGACTACTTACTCGTTATTTGAATATCTCTGAAAATTCTCTGGTTTTCCACCTAGTCTAGGTTTTGCTGTCTTCCCTTCTTAAGAGAGATTATCATCACTTTTTGGCATATTGATCTGCTATTTTAAGTGCTATCAACTGCGATGAGATCGAGAAGACCTTGGAGATGTGTTATAAAATCTGTCGAGCACACTTGAAGCAGGTAATAAATGTCTTAAGGTTAAAAGTTTCAAACCTTGACTCAATCTTTCAATTTCAGTTCTTTTTATTTGATAAAACCACACTTTCATTCCTATTTTTTGTTTGATAATTGTTATGATTTTGTTTATTTCAATTTCTGATAACTGTGTTTAGATTTTGGTTACAGCATTGCCTTTAGGAGTTGGTTCACTTGACTTAGGAACCGACCCTTACTATTATAGGCATGGTTTCTGTCCCAACAAACTAAAGACACTTAACAATATATTTTTAAATTATGGGTTGTGTTGTGAGAAATGGCTTTTGTATACAACACTACCTTGCTTTTGTCTACAACACTACCTTGCTTTATTGACTCCGTTTGGTTCCCGGTTACTTTACATGTTTTTTACCACTTTCGTTTTGTATGTTTGCTTCTAATCATTTCAATAAATGCTTCAAATTTTATTAAATATATTGATATTGCATACCATAGAAATTAAAATGGTTTTATAAATAAGAGAACATCTTTTATATTGTTTTATAGTTATATATGATTTTGATTTGAAAGTATGCCAGTGATTTTTTTTTAGGTTTGTTTCATATATATATCAGTGAATTATTAAATATGTTTTAGTATATTTTTATGTAGTTTTACATATTGGTTCATAATTATTGTGTAAAGTCAATATTCTTATCAACTCTGCTTCGTTCGAGATCAAGATAGTTTACAAGGCTTATACATAGAAAACAAACCTTTTTGTTAAGCTAGAGGATTACTCTTTTTTGTTATAAATAAGGCTTCAAGTAAAAAACATAAAAAATAAAATGGTATTGCATAATTTATCAACAGTTCAATGAAAATATGTATAAGTGTAATGGAAATCTAATTGAATTATAAATTAAAATTTCTTTAAAAGTTTAGTAAGATTTTTAATTATTTGTTTAAATATATAAAATATTGCATCTTTTACTAAAAGAACAACAACAATATTCTACTCAAACTTAGCTTACTAAATTTACTATCATTTAATCAATAATATTTAAAAGAGATAAATACAAAATAAAATATTTACAATAGATAATATCCTTCTCTTTACGTACATCATAATCACTTCAAACGATTTCATTATTTTTTCTTAATGATCAATTTGGTTGATTAAATAACTTACAATTAAGTACGATACAATTAGAGTGATTAATCGTATGGACTAGTAAATGACATGACTCCAATTTAACATAGTTACATAAGCAAAGTTAACATCAATCAATTAGCATTTATTTTTTTTAAATATTGTATATATAAAGGTGGTGATTTATTAGTAAAAATATAAATAATTAAAATCTTTTTTTATAAAAAAAATTAGATCTCCTCAATAATAATAAATACAAGTTTGATAATTAAATTTTATTTAAAAATGGAAAAAGAAAACATTAGCGAGAAAGAAGGCATACGTTGACTTAAATTTCAAAAAAGTGATAAAAAGCAAAACATCGTAAAGAAAGCAAAAACAATTAAAAAAAGAAGGAAAATTTAAAAAATGACACAATTATTCTATTAGTAAATAGAAAATGAATAGATAAAAAAAGATTAAAAATATTGGAAAGCGTAACCAAAAAACTAGATAACTCAATAGATGTATAACTAATAATTGCAAATAATATTTTACATACAATATACCAAGAAAAAAGTATAAAAAAAAAAGATAGATAAGTTTGATTTTAGAAATATAGTGGTTAATATTTCATGTATATCATGTAATGTTATTAGTGCAATTTTAATTTTGAATGTTTATATTGAAAGCATTTTGTTTTATTTTATTTATTAACATTTTCACCTTTCTCCAAATATCATTTTATCAATGTCTAATTATTTTTCTCCAAATATTTTAAATAAATTCATTTGAATTTGCTATATTCTTTTATTTTGGAGAGTTTAATCATATAATTTCTTGAATAATTATATATATATATCCACTTAAATAGATTAAGGAAGCAAAATTTTCAAATATTATAAAGTAGTCATTAATTTGTATTCAAAAATTTAG
>JBBYHL010001705.1:0-12704 GCA_038381835.1 Adansonia madagascariensis | reverse complement strand
TTGTATGGCTTGAGAAAAACACCTAAACAATGGCATATAAAGTTTGACAAAGTTATGTTGTCAAATGACTTAAAATCAATGAGATCGATAAATGTCTATGTGAAGAACACTGATAAGGGATATGTCATTGTATGTCTATATTTAGACGACTTGTTGATCTTTGGGAGCAAAAAGTACATGGTCAAGTCTACAAACATGTTAACTAAAAGGTTTGACATGAAAGACTTAGGTATTGCGAATGTCATATTACGAATCAAAATTTTTTGGACATCTAATGGATTTATATTGTCATAATCATATTATGTTGAGAAAAATTTAGACAAATTTTCTAAAGGTAGCAATAACATTGTCAAAACACTAATGGATTTAAGTGTACATTTGTCCAAAAATAAGGGCAAGGGAATACACCAATTGGAATATTCTTAGATAATTGGAAGCTTGATGTATGTTATAAATTGCACAAGATCAGATATTGCATACTCGATTAGTAAACTAATTAAGTTTACTAATAATCCCAATGTCGTTAAAGAGTAATAAAAAGGGTACTCAAATATTTGAGATACATCTTAGATTGGGCTTTACTATACTACATACTTGAGAGTTCTAGAAGGTTATAGTGATACAAATTGGATATCCAATAATAAAGATTCAAAGTCTACTAATGGACATGTTTTTACGTTCAATGGAGCAATTGTATCCTGAAAATCCTCTAAGCAAACATGTATTACTAGATCCACAATGGCGAAGTTTATTGCTCTTTATAAAGATGGAGATGAAGCTAAATGGCTTTAAAATTTTTGAGAGGATATTCCATGTTGGCCAAAGCTTGTGCCAACAATTTGTATCCATTGTGATAATCAGTCAGCAATTAAAAGGGCATAAAGTGGTATATATAACGGTCAATGTAGATATATAAGTCATAAACATAATACCATTAAAAACTTGCTCTCAAATGTAATCATTTCCATTGACTATGTAAAGCCAAAGGAAAGCAAGAGCTTGTGTATAATTCATCGAGGGGAATGGGCATAAAGCCTTTAAAAGACAAAAAAGTACTATATGGTAATCCTACTTAGTTGACTAAAGATCTCAAAATCTAGATTTAAAGGAAAAACTAAGTCATATTGCACTTTAAGTAGCACTTAGAAACAATTATTTCATGCCTATTCTAATAATGAAAAAAATGCTAAATGCAGTGATAAAAGGATGAGCAAGGCTCTTAATGATTCTTATATATTGGTGTTCAAGTAGGGTATAAACAGAGTATTCTTAATGAAAGATCACCTATATGAATGTGAAATATGATCATTTCTATGAGAATTTCTAAAGGTTGAATTCTCTAAAGCATTCATGAACAAGGAGTTGTTTAGAGTCAAAATGAGCATAACCATGAGACCTATTGGAATCTCAAGCTAGATGCAATGTGAGTATCGTTGTCTTGGTTTACAGGAAAGGCTAAATAATTCAAGACATCATGTTCACTAGTGAGTATTTCACTAAGGAAGGTTTAAAGCCAAAAGCTACCTAGTGATCTTCCAATACAATTTTATGAGTTCTTTGAGTCTTCGTACTAGTTAGACAATTTCAATTAATGTAGGGGATTGTTAAAATTTGTTTTTATAAAACATGATTAATAGGCACTTATGAGGATAAATTTGATATGGAATCCATACATATTTGTGGATAAATAACTTGTTGGGTTATGCACTCTAATATAATTAATTTAGCATGGAATATTAACATGCTTAAAACCAATCATCGATGAATGAGAAATTAGTCCCAAAGAACCTTCGGATGGCAAAATGATAACTTAAAAATTTTCATATATCTGATATTTTACAAGCTTGTATTGTGATTTGAGCTATAAGCTCGTGGACTTAGGTTTGGTTAAACAAAAAATAGTTTGCTATTTAATCTATATCTGATTAGTACATGAACTGCTGCATTAATTATGGTTATATTCATAAATGTTATTATGCATATACGTGAAAGTTATTATCAGCATTTATGAACTTTGATTATTCATGAATCTCATATATATATATATATGAATATTGTCATATAAATTCATGAATTATTCATCAATTTGAATGTTCGTTAACTATAAATATACATGAATGGTATTAAGTATATTCATAAATTATATATATTTATGAATATGAACATTCATCATAATTAATGGATATTCAAATATTATGCAAATTTTTTATCTTGGATAATTAATATTTAGGCTTCCTAAGTCCTATAAATAAGTGCTTTTAGGGGTTGGGATGACTATCTAATTTATTTAGAAATTCTTAAGCTTATTTCTTTCCTCAATTATTTTGGTTCTTCTAAGGCATTTGTTCTTTTTTTTTACTCTAAAGCTCATAATTATTTCCTTTTAAAGAGAAAACTATGTTAAATTCTATAGTTCTTGGACCTTGAAAGGAGTGTAACGAGTTAACGTGGTGCTGTTGAAATCTCAGGAGGCAATTGAATTGTATTCATATGTCCCAAGTGATAGGCAATTTCACCTTAAGGACAAAGAGTTTAATCCTTGGCAACAATGATAAGTGTTTTATTTTATTATGTTTTTGGTTTTCTACAATAAAAATTTTCAATAAGGTTTTACAAATATGCAAACAATTTTCGAACAAAGAACAAGGCTTGAGAGCAAAGCTTTGATACTACATATAAGATTTAATTTAAAGAACGCAACATCTCTATAAGCACGCAAACAAATGCTTTAGTATACACCTTCTAATTATTTCTTTAATTTTTGATAACTATCTTATGATGGTGTATAAACAATTTATATAAACTAAACTAGTACCTAAACTAGATGACTAATTATCATTATATCTTATAAATAAGAACTCTGTATTCTAATTAGTAATAAAAGTAGAATTTAATTAACTTTTAACTCATATACTAAAGTTCTATCTTGAATTATATTTATCTAAATAATATTACCTTAATAATATTTAAATAATTATTTTAATTTACTTAATTATCATGTCAGCTATATAAAATTCAACGCTAAACACATATTTTTCAAGATAACCTTGTGTCACAATGTGGCCCGAATATGAATCCTAACCAGCCCAACTTAAAATAACGGATATACCCATTATTCCTACAATTATCTGTATATCTAGATGTCATTATTATTTTTTATTTGAGGGGCCATATATCATTATTATTATTCTTTATTTTTCATATAATGGGACTAAGTTGTCAAGGTGAATTGCTCACTTGACTTAAATCCAAAACAGTCATGTTATAGAATGACCATTTTTTTTAAGTTGCCACCAATCTTATTTTAGCCAGGTGGGATTGGTCATCATTAGAGTTTATATTTCTAGGGTTATTAAACCCTTAAAACAAACTCCGAAGTCTGCGCTCATACCAGAGATCGCATGAAAGGGTCTGAGAGTCGGTTACAATCACGAGTAAAGATCAACTCTCTCGTGATGCCCTAAAATACCTTATTAATCATATGTTAATTTAAATTTTGATTTTTATTTGGTTTCAATATTTAATATTTAATTACAACTCCCTTAACATTATATTAAATAAATTTATTATTATGAGAAAGTTAGGTTTTATTATTTCAGTAAATCAAAATATCATTCGTACACTCTCGGAGAACCAACGAGATATGAAAATTTTTATCAATCTCTTTCGTACGCCGTTAAAGAACCTGGGGAGTGCGAAAGGTTTTTATTTTTACATAAATAAAAAAATTTGGACTTTCATTTTAAAAAAGGGTATCTGTTTATTTAAGTAATCCCCAGAACCTATCACATATTCTAGTAGGAATTTCACATATTAATTTATCAGGAGATATTGCCTTAATTTTAAAATATATATATATATGATTTTATTAAGAATATTAATCCTAAGACCTAAAATGGTCCAATATGACAAACCTTTTTCTTAATGTGTACTTTCGACATGAAAGTATCCCAGTAAACACATAAGACTTAGTTCTAATGCAAAATTACTAAAATGCACTTAGGGTATACTTTCGACATAAAAGTAGCTTGGTGACTGCTAAAGGTTGGAAAATAATACTAAAAGTGTGAACCTATTCTAAATATAGACCCTTAGCATAAAAGCATCTTGGTGCTTACTTAAGACTCGATTTTAAGTAAAATTACCAAAATACCCTTAGGGTATACCTTTGATATGAAAGTATCTTGGTACCTTAATGACACTAATACGGTGATGAAATGACAAACCTATCCTAAATATGCACCTTTGGCATAAAAGCATCCCGGTTACTATCTAGGACTCGATTTTAGACAAAATTTCCAAAATGCCTTTAGGATATACCTTCGATGTGAAAGTATCTCCATACCCCAACAGACACTAATACAGTGATGAAATGCAAACCTATCCTAAATATGCTCTTTTGGCATAAAACGATTCTGGTTACTACCTAGGACTCGATTTTTAGATAAAATTATTAAAATATCCTTAGGTTGTAACTTTGACGTGAAAGTATCTTGATACCTTAGCAAAAACTAAAATGATGATGAAATTATGAATTTACCCTAAATAGGAAAATTAAAATCCTAAAATTAGCTTAAAATATAAAAATTACAATTAAGCCCTTAAACTTTTGAAAACTTTATTTCGTACGCTACGAAAAACTAAGAAGATACGAAAGGTTTTAAAAATTTTTATACCCCTATGGAAGGCCATAGGAATAATAGAAATATTTAAAAGTCACAAAAATGACCATTTTACCTTAAATACTAGAATTTGCTATTTGGTCTCTAAATCTTTCAAAATTTATATTTAAGCCCCTACATAGAAAAACATCATAAAACATCATAAAGATAAAAAAATACACATGAAAACGACAGCAAATACATCCACAAGGATTCAGACAAAAACCTTGGCCTTGAAACAAAAATTTTTGACTTTTTGCAAAATAGTCCTTAAGCTTCCTAAATTTGCATTTTGACCCCTACATGGAAAAACATCACAGAACACAAAAAAAAAATCATCAAACCAAGTAAGAGTCAACACAAAAATCATGGAAAAAATGTGTACTGAAATTTGGCCAAGCACTTTTAGCCATAAAACACATTTTTTCATACTTTGCAGTTTAGTCTCTAAACTTTCTTAAATTTGCATTTTGACTCCTACATGGAAAAACATCACAAAAAACCACAAAAAAAATCATCAAACCAGGTAAGAATCAACATAAAAATCTTTTCAAAAATGGGTATGAAAAATCGGCCAAGCATTTTTAGCCATAAAACATAGTTTTTTTCGTATTTTGCAATTTACTCCCTAAACTTTCTTAAGATTGCAAATTAGCCCTTAGAATGTAAAAGATGGATAAAATATGTTTGAAAATGCCTAAAACAATTTTCCTATGGTTCTAGGAAGTTTCAGCCAAGATAGAATGGCACTAAAATTTTTTTGCATGTTTTATGATTTAGTCCCTGAACTTTCTAATATATAAAATAACCAAAACACAAGAAATCATCACCAAAAAGCACCCATAAGATTTGGCCAAGGCATAGAAAGCATCAAGACAATTTTTTTAATGATGAAATTTCATAAGTAATATTATAAATTCATAAACAAAATTTTTTAAGCATAAAAATACAAGAAATCACTATATTTTAATATAAATCAACATGAACATAACATAAAAAATATTACAAAACATATATTCATCGAAGATAATACTGTTATTACTAATAAACACAAAATAGTGTAAAATTCAACACAAACACAACAAAAATCAAATATATGAACAAAATCCATAAACTTTAATCATTGTTTTCATGCTTAGCCTTTCAATATGGACTGAAACTCATGAGCTCAAGCAATCATAAAACTCACTAAAATAAGGAATCAATCATGAAATCAACAAAAATTAAAGTTTTTACAAAAGAAGTTACCTTGAAAGCTTGAAAAACATGAAGAAAAAAACCTAAGTAATTTAATGGATTTTTGGTGTTTTTGGTTCTTGGAAGCCATTAGCTCTTCCTGAAAACTTCATTTTCCTTTTAAAAGGAAGAATCTGCCAAAAACCTCATTGAAGGTTCTTGGCCGAATGGCCTTATATTTTAACCTTTTTTTTGCTTGTATTTATTTATTATTTTTTTCATTACTTTTTGACTTTTACAAGAGTTTAATTAATAATCTTTGTCCTTATTCATATTGCATAATAAATGACATCATTATCCTAGAGAGTTTTGGAAGATATATATAATATGTAAAATTATACCGTAAAAATTAATTAGAATGATTAAATTGTAAAAATTAAAAATTATGCATTTGAAACAAAATTTCATATAATCAATTTAATTTAGTCTAATAATGAAAACAATTTTTAATTTACCAAAAAAATTAAAAATAACAAATTCATAAATTTTACGAGAAAAATATAAAACTCATAAAATAAATTAAAATTTTCAAAACTAATTTAATATGAATTGAATAATAATATTTGAAGAATTTTAAAAACTATAAACTCGAAAAGATCTTAATGAAAAATTTATAGAGCAGAAAATTTCGCATCTCGAAAATAGAAAAAATTCTAAAACTCATAAAATAAATTAAATTTTTAAAAAATGATTTAATATGAATTACATAATATTATTTAAATAATTTCAAAAATTATAAATTCAAAAAAATTCACCAAAAAGGCTACAGAGTAGAAATATCTGTATTTTAAAAATGAGAAACAAATATGAAAGAAATGCAAAACTCATAAAATAAAATGAATTTTGAAAAACTAATTTAATATGAATTAAACAATAATATTTGAAGAATTTTAAAAATTACAAATTCAAAAAAATCCCCTAAAAATTTCACGGAATAGAAAACTAAGTAGTTTGAAAACGAGAAAAATTCTAAATGAAAATGCAAAGTTTGTAAAATAAAATGAATTTTAAAAACCTAATTTAATATCAATTAAATAATAACATTTGAAGAATTTTAAAAATTATAAACTTCGAAAAATCTTTCCAAAAAATTTACAAAGCAGAAAATTTCATATTTTGGAAGCAGAAAAAATCCTAAAACTTATAACAAATAAATAAAAATTGAAAAACTGATTTAACGGTGGTTAAATGTGAGTATTTAAATAATTTTAAAATTTAAAACTCTATAAAATTTCACCAAAAATCTTATAGATAAAGGAAAGTTTGTATTCTAGAATTGAGAAAATTTTAAAAAATACATTTAAACTTATATAAAATAAATTAAATAAAAAATATTATTCAAAATATTAATTTACAAAATGGTAAGGATAAAAATCTAAAATTCAAAATAATTTTATCAAAAAAATTTTTACGAGTATGATACTCGTGATACTATGAAAAATTTAAAATTAATTACTAAAATGAACAACCTGAGACCTTGTGGTATAAAATACCCATATGAATTTTTCCTTTAGTATTTCGGATTTTTTGGAGTGAGTATTGGCATAAATACTGCTTTGGTATTGATAAAAATATACGACAGTTAATTTTTCAAATTTTATGAAAGATTCTTAAAAAATTCTTAAAAATGAAAAATTTGGCCGTGATATCATCCATGAGGATAGATTTTCAAAATTTGAGAAGAAACTATTAAATAATAATTTTTTCTTAAATATTTATCTTATATAGAAGAAATTAGAGATCAAAATATGATTTTTTTATCACGTGAACTTATGTCGATTTAAATATGACTAAAAAGGTCTTGAAAAGGTCTTGTTTATCTGAAAAAGATAGTTTCAATGAGGGTGATCATTAAATTCTCCATTTTGAATATTCAAGACTATCGGAAAAGAGACCTGAATAAAATTAAATGTATACACCTTGTTTATTAAATAAGCTCAAAAACTTTGTTCAAAATTATTTTTTTTATTTTACTAAATGAATATAAACGAACTTAACCAATTTATCAGACATTTTATTCATTGACAACCTAGTTAGAAATATTATTTACGATAATGTTTTTATAAATATCATAGATAACATTTAATAATAAATTACTTGATATAATAATTTTATATAATAATCTTAAAAATAGTGCTCGCAGCACATTTATTAGTAAAATTTTAGTTTTTTTTTTTAACAATTTTTTTAAAATTTTATTTAGTTGTTTCAAAGTTTTGCTTTAATTATAATGCTAACAATTAGACAACCTAGGTAATTGTCGTTAAGACAAAATTATGAATGACTACGAATTTATATCAGAGGCAGACATGCGCACCAGGGTCTAATCTTCCAAATAAAAACAATAAAGATGAAAGTCCTATTTTAAACATATATCTACGACTCATTCAGATAAAAACAGGAAAAAAAATAAATAAACGTTAGAGATGATAAAATAAATCTAAATTCAAAAATTTATTCAAAAAAATTCAAATTCATATATATATATATATATATAACTATACTAAATGCTTGCTTTCCTTTTTCTCTTCCTCCCGCTTCAAGTACCATATTAGAAAACTATAGTTACTATAGGCTATTTTCTTTTGCATGAATCTTGCTTCCAAGATAAGCAAATTGTACATCGACACCTGCATATGGAACTGGAAGAATCGCTTGAATAATTATGATGTGTTGCCACTCACTCTAATGAAGAGGGAAAACATACTCATATCGACTAGCTAAGGACTAGATTACAACTTTATAAAGTAAGAATTACCTTTTTTGTATTGAGACAATTTTTTTCAAATGAAAAAATTGTAAAGTTAATCTTTTAGACTTAAAAAACAGATAACATTTTGTAACGGACACAATCTAATAATTCTTGTATGAAAGTACTCTATATCACATAATAATTCAATAAACAACTTTGTATCAACAATGAAGAATTTTGGTTATTCATTGAATCAAAGCACTAGAACCACTACAAAATAAGTTATTGCACCACAAACTTTTGAACCAAATTTAACAATCAAACCAAGAAATATAGAGTGACCATGAATAATTCACAATAAACCATTTAGAAATTAGAAACAATCCCTCTTCTACCAGAAATCATGAATAATTCATAACAAATCATTTTCCATAGAGCTATATTGTTTCGACTTTTCATTTTTCTTGAAATACCTGTGTCAAACACATTTTGACATGAGTGTGGAGATATGATTCTCCAAAGATGCTCCAAACATATAAAAAAACTAAGAAAAATTAAACATATACCTATGTTGGACATGGACCTATATTAGTCTGAGTCGCATACCCATTAACCACCACCCCTGAACCCATGAGTTATGTTAATATCGAAGTTATTGTGCTTGCGAAACCTAGTAATGACGAATAATATCGTCTGTGAACCTAGACAGGAAGTATACTAAAGGATTGATCGTCTCATGCAACGCCATTGTCGATACAGAACCAATCAAGTAATCAACAGTCATCAGCTTTTACAATAAGTGTTGCAGTAGAAGTATGTTAAGGAAATTTCGATGTTAGAGAAAAACACTTAGGAGCGGAGGCAAATTAACGACGAAACCTGAGCATAATTTCTTTATCCCATCTCTATAATTATTGCAGAGGACCATAATTAAAAACAGAACGGTTGAAAGTAAATGTAAAACTCGACATCGGACATCCCACATGCACTTTGAATTCCTGGTGCTCGTATTTTCCCTTTGTAACAAGATGACATTCAAATTCATTATTGTCTCCATGATGGTTTCAAAGAAAGAAATAACTAAAAACAGCGAGATGAGAGTAACTCTAAATTTGATGCTTTTCATCATTCATGCTCATATTTTTCCTTGAAACCAGTGTAACTTCAAATTGAACACTGTAAAATCATACATGTACTTTTAAGCATACAGAGTTACTGGACAAGCAAGCATATTCCAAAGCCTACAAATATCATCAATATTTCATCATATTTCACCCAAAGACCAAATGTATGATCGACCTAGCTAAGCCTAATTAAGACATAATAACAAATGTAACATTCAAACACCGTAGACCTGGTATTATTCTTCTACAAAATTATAGGATACAAGAATCATAACTAGGATAAAATAAAAAAGTAAATTAAAAACAAGATTCTTAGCTCATTTTTATCTTGTAGGTTTTAAAGTTACCTTTGAAATCTACTGATATAAGCATGTTTAGAGGTTAAAAACAAAATTCAGGTTACATAATTGAGATTCCAAATAAATATGTACAAACTTTCAAGCAAAAATGTGGTAGAGACTTCAGACAAGTGGTAGGGAATCAAAGATGGAACTTAAAGATATCATGTAGTACTCGAAATAAAATAAATGAACCTGGATACGATAAAGTTCCCGTTGTGGCCCTGTGTAGGTCCCGTTTTTCTCTGGCTCATTGATGTAGGCAACATCCTTGTTCCAAAGTGGATCAGTTGTTGAAGTTAAAATCTGCATGAAAGATGTAATTTAACAGATCATTTCTTTTGTCAGAGAATTTATGAAGACAATTACAGGCTTTTTTATGTAAACAATATGATTTTTTTATTTACCAAAATAAGTCATTTTCAAATTATTTATCAAAATAGGTCAATTTGTAAATTTAGTTGAAAAATCACTAAATCAGATGGCGATTTCTCAACTTGTTATAAGAAATCGTCAAATGAGTTGACGATTTCTCATCAATTGCAAAATCCGGTGACCGAAATTTGGAAAATTGAAAAGTAATTGAGAAACTGCCATGTGATATGGCAATTTCCTAAGGAATTTTTTTTTGTTTTTGTTTCATCACCACTTATGCATCTGGAGGAGGTTGACATTCAGGATTCTCAAATGGCCATGACATATGTGCATCTGCAGTTGGCATGTATGAAGCTTCAACATCATGATGTACATCCTCAAGGTCGGCATATAACTCAATTACACCGACATTAGAAAATTACTGATGAACATCAAACATGCATCTGACATCATCATCATCTTCAAGTGGAAACATCCTATATCGGACGCATCCTTCTCCCATGGAAATAGGAAGCCTATATTTGATATCTAATACTCTGGTTCCGCTTGTAGCTTTGATTTTTGCACCAATTTTTATCTTCAATTCCTCTATTGTAATGTTTTCGTCAATTCTGATAGTTCTAGGACGGTTACTTTGAAAGGTAACACCTTCTTCATTGTTGACAATTTCTCCATTAGAATAGACAAATGCAACAAATCTATTACTCATGTTGGTAAGATGAAAATAACTCCAAACAAAATGCTAACGATTGAAAACTAAGAAACAAAAGAAAAGAATGAAGAAGCACTATCACTAAACTGAGAAAACAATAATAGTAGTTGAGAATGAAAATGACAATAAAATTGACAACGATAAACACATATTTAAAATGCAACATAGTCAACAAAATTTTTTTTCCATTCAAAATGTTTGAATTTGTCCCATTCATTCGTTTAATCTTTGCAGTCTGACATTTACCATCCATACATTAGTCTCATCAACTTATTTCATATCAGAAAGAATCTGATTCCCATGCATTGGTCTCATCAACTTTTTTCATATCAGCAGAAATCACCTTTCTCATGCATTAGTCTCATTAACTTATTTCATATCAGATTATCAGAAAGAATATGATTTCCATGCATTGGTCTTATCAATTTATTTCATATCAGAAGAAATCTGATTGCATGCATAAGTCTTATCAATTTATTTCATATCAGAAGGAATTTGATTCCCATTTAGTAGTCTGATCAATTTATTTCATATTAGAAAAAATCTGATCATTTTGCATTAGTCTTATCAACTTATTTTATTTCAAAAAAATTTAATTTTTCTACATTAGTCACGTACTTTCAAACATAAATAAAACCTAAACTTATAAACTGTGATACGAAATACGAAATCACCACATGAATTGATGATTTCTCAAAACAAAAAAATAAAAAATAAAAAAAAATTTCCCATCCTGGGAAATTGCCATGTGATATGGCGATTTCTCAATTACTTTTCTAATTTTCCAAATTTCGGTCATCGGATTTTGCAATTGAAGAGAAATCGCAATCTAATTTAACGATTTCTTATAACAAGCTGAGAAATCGCTATCTGATTTGATGATTTTTCAACAAAAATTTACAAATTGAGAAATCGTCATTTGAAATGGCAATTTCTCAATTAATTTGAGAAATTGATCTATTTTGGTAAATAATATGAAAATGGCTCATTTTCGTAAATAAAAAAATTTTATATTATTTACATAAAAAAGTTGACAATTACATAGGTCAAGCAAAATATTGATGAATCGTTTAAGAAGCGAGAATAAAACTAAATACAGATGCAGATGGTGTCAATAGCCTGCTACCTTATAATGTCATGCACTATGCTAGATATCCATAATTTAATAAGAATCTAACTTTCCAAACATAGTTGATGTGATTAAGTCATAGAATTTTAAGCCCTGGAGAAGAGAATAAAGCATAGCTTTATCGAAATGCAAGATATTTTTAGAAAATATAATAGCAAATTCATACCTTTTGAGAGTGAGAGGACCTCATCTCGGTTGACGGGCTCTCCACATTTGACTAGTTTGAACAAGAGGAATTGCATTGCAATACCGAATATCTCAAGTTACATAAAAAACCAAACAAACAAGGACTAGATACAAGATAGCATCCAGTTATGTTATTTTTCACTCGATAAATCCTAGAATCAAGTTTTAAGAACCATAAGATGAACCATTTCTTCGTTGGTCTCATTCTTTAAACTCCCAAACGTGAATCAAATGTATGCTAGAAATCTTGA
>JBBYHL010001694.1:0-10057 GCA_038381835.1 Adansonia madagascariensis | reverse complement strand
GTCCATCTATTTTGCCAAAAATAAATTTTTTTTAGTGAGTATTTTTGTATATTTTGATGTTGGTTTCACCAAAAAAAATAATTTTGTTAATGAAAAATGTATTCGAGTTAAGGAAAAATTAATTATTTTTCATGAAAAATATCTTTTTTTAAAAAAAAAATTCAAGATATTTTTTAAAAATTGATACAAAATAAAAATAATTGATCTCGGATATCGATCTCTTCTTTAAGCAAAGTAAAAGAAAAAAAAATTGATCTCCTTTGTATAGGATCAATCTCATGAGAATATAAGCTAAAACAAAATTAAAAAAAAAAAAAGAAAAAAGATGTCTTAATTGATGAGATTGATCTTTTTTATATCAACTTAGTTTTTTTTTTGAAAAATTATTTAATAAAAAATAATTCAAACAATAAAAAATATTTTTTAATAATACTCGACGAAAATCCTTTTCTATGAACCAAATGGAGCCATAATAAAAAGCTTTAACAATATATTTTTTAAATTTTATTTAAATCTAATTTTTCTGTTCAAATAATATTAAAAATACAATCCACTGTATCGATCTTATATACATTTAAAATTTCTTAGAACGATACTTAATCAAAATGTCCACAGAAAAAAAAAATGGGAAAAGAATGATTAAAATAATTTATATATATATTTTTTTCTCAAGCAGGCTGTAGCCTGCATTTGAAGCTTTGACTAAACATAAATAAAATATATAAATAAATATATATATACTATTATGGGGAAATAGTGGGGGACTCGCTGTGGTGCCCCGCATTTTACCTTTTTTTAATTATTATTCATCATCAATCACGGCCGCCGGATTTACTGATTTCCATGTTTTCTTGACTGCATTCTGGAAACAGATAGCAAACACGGTTATGATTCGTCCGTCATTCAACGAAAAATTCAATACCAATTTAATATTAACAAATAAACAACAAAAATAGTTTTTTTTCCATTTTACCATACGAATTAATCCAGTTAGTATGAAGAAGATTTTTTTTCCTTTTTGTTAATTAAAGTTACGTTTCAAAATAAAAATATAAAAAGAAAAACCCTTGCCAGCAAATGTTAATCTTTGACTATAAGTCTAATTAGGAAGAAAAAAAATCTCTTAGAAATTCAATTATTTAAAAATTTTATCATCAAGTACATAGTAAAATAAATAACTCATACTAATAATCCATTTTAATCAGACTCATATCACTAATAACTTTAGCTTAATTATAAGGGTTATTGCTAACGAAACGTGTCAGGTGTTTTTCTTTAAAAAAAAATTATTATATTACGTAAATTATTATTTTATGCATTGAAATTTTTTGAATTAATTATTAACAATTGCATTTCATATAAAATAATATTATAACTAATAATTAAATTTTATTAATGAATATTTTTAAAGTATTTTTTTATGAAAAATTAATATGTAACTAATAATAGATCCATAATTAATATCAATAGATATTAATTAAAGATTATTTTATGAATATAAACACTGATTGAAGATTGTTTTATTATTAAATTAGGATTATTTTTACATTTACTGAATTAGTTTTATTAAATTTAAAAATAAATAATTTATTAATTATCTGTATTTTTACTTGAGTTCTTTAAAGGATGCCCAAGATTTTTTTTTTTTTTTTGGGTATTTTGAAAGTTAAATTCAAGTAGAATTGTATAGTTTTTTTTTTTCTTATAAAAGAAAATATACTTTTTGGGTAAATAAATATAGATGGAAAAAAAAGAGTTAATTTTGCAAACAAGAAAGTGGGAAAAATAAAAGAAAAAACGAGTTGAAGACTTAGCCGACGATCTGCCACGTAGGATGAAAAGGGGCCCATGAACAACAAACGTTGGAAAAGACAGGTTCTTCTTTGACTGTTCCAATTATTATAACCCCAAAAAAAAAGTTCAAAGCAAGGCCAGGTCATTGTGTGAAAAAAAAAAAAAAAAAACAGAGATCTGTGTTAAAATTTAGGAGTAAAAGAAACCTTAAAAACCCTTAAGAAGCTCAGAAGAGAAAATAAAAAGTGAAAATTTGTAAAAATAGAAAAAAAAATTTGTGAGTTATATATATATATATATATATGTACATGTATATATGTATATATGTAGAAGGCAAAGGGGACCCCGGGAAATCCTGCCATTGGTTCAAAGACTTAAGCCTAAAACCCTGGCTTTTCTGTCTCTCTCTCTAGATTACCTCTCTTAATCAAAGTTAACAAAAAAAAAAAAAAGAAAAAAAGAAAAAAAGAACTCTTCATTCTTGATCTACTAAACATATTGTCTACTAGTTTTGAATGGTTTTTTGAAAATGTTTTTTTTTTTTTTTCTCTTTTACTTTTGGTATTGAAGATGAACCAGCCTCCAGATTCAAGGTATCCTTTTTCTATTTTTTTTCTTTGATCTACCCTTCTTGATTTTTTTTTCTTGAATTTCTTGCTTTGGTTAAATTTTCAAAACTTCGAGTGTCTGGGTTTTTTTTTTTAAACTTTGGTTCAATTATCAATGATCTGCTCATTTGTTGAAATTTTAAAGTTTTAGCTAGCCATTGTCTCTTTTGTCCTTTTCTTCTTTGTTTTCATAATATGTTTAGATGTTTATTTGGATATTTGAAGTGGAAAGTGGAATTAGGTATGGGATTTTTTTTCAGCTATCAAATTTGAAAATTTTATGTTCAATTCAGGATTTTTTTCGTTGGGAATTGTGGGTGTATTTTTTTTTTCTGTTAAAAAATTACCTTGGGCTTTTTTTCTTCTAATGGTCAATTTTGCAGCTTTCACTAATGTAGATTTGTTCTCATCTTTTTTCTTAATTTCTCTTTTATTCCTAAACTTTTATAGCTCGTAAAACTTACTTTCAAATCTGGGTTAAGCAAGAATTTTGAATGTAATTTAACTATGACATAATACAAAAATTTTCAGATTGTTTTTGCCTTCGAAATTTGGCATTTATGTGTTAGCTTTAATTGTTATGAGCTTTAATTTGTAAACGTTAGTTATGTACTTATGTTTAATCTCCATCTGTTTTTTTTTTGGTGAAATCAGGCCTTAAAGCAAGGGAAATTGTGAATGAGTGGCTGCATTAATATCCACCAGTGAAGGCTAGATCTGGGGCTTCTCTTTTTTTGACAGTTGTGTGCTTGTTTCTTTTAAAGCTTGATTCCGAGAGATGGCACGGGGTCGGGTAAGAGGGAGGCTCCGGCGGAGTCATCTCTATACGTTCTCGTGTCTTAGGCCAAGTGCTACTGAAGAGGGGCCACATTCTATCGAAGGGCCTGGTTACTCAAGAATTGTGCATTGCAACCAACCTCTAATGCACAAGAAAAAGCCTTTTAAATATCGATCGAATTTCATATCTACGACCAAGTATAATTTTGTCACTTTCTTACCAAAAGCATTGTATGAACAATTCCATCGAGTTGCCAATTTGTACTTCCTTGCAGCTGCAATTATTTCGGTTACACCCCTTTCGCCTTTTTCTCCTGTAAGCATGATTGCTCCCTTGGCCTTTGTTGTAGGGCTAAGCATGGCAAAGGAAGCGTTGGAGGATTGGCGAAGGTTTATGCAAGATATGAAGGTTAATACTCGGAAAGTTAAAGTTCATAATGGGGAAGGTGTTTTTGGTAATAAGTCATGGCAGAAGGTTTCAGTTGGAGATGTGGTGAAAGTGGAGAAGGATCAGTTCTTTCCAGCTGATTTGCTGCTATTGTCATCGGGTTATGAGGATGGAATTTGCTATGTGGAGACTATGAATTTAGATGGTGAGACAAACTTGAAGGTTAAGAGAGCTTTGGAGGTAACCTTGCCTTTGGATGACGATGAGGCTTTCAAGAACTTCACAGGAACAATTAAATGTGAAGATCCCAACCCTAGCCTTTACACCTTTATTGGTAATTTCGAATATGATCGTCAAGTTTATGCTCTTGACCCTAGCCAAATTCTCCTCAGAGATTCGAAGCTGCGCAATACAGCTTTTGTCTATGGGATTGTGATTTTCACTGGTCATGATAGCAAAGTCATGCAGAATGCCACGAAGTCCCCTTCCAAGAGGAGCAGAATAGAAAGGAAAATGGATTATATAATATATGTTCTTTTCAGCCTCCTCCTGGTGATCTCTTTGATCAGTTCTATCGGCTTTGCTGTGAAAACAAAGTACTACATGCCAGACTGGTGGTATCTGCAACCCCAGAATACGGATGATTATTATAATCCTGAAAAGCCTGTAGTATCAGGGGTTTCCCATCTGGTCACTGCCCTCATGCTTTATGGCTATTTAATACCTATTTCGCTTTATGTTTCGATTGAGGTGGTGAAGGTTTTGCAAGCAACCTTTATCAATCAAGACATACAAATGTATGATGAAGAAACCGGAAAGCCTGCTCAAGCACGGACATCAAATTTAAACGAGGAGTTAGGCCAGGTAGATACAATCCTTTCAGATAAAACAGGCACTTTGACCTGCAATCAGATGGATTTTCTCAAATGTTCCATTGCTGGTACTTCGTATGGTATGCGTTCCAGTGAAGTTGAACTTGCTGCTGCAGAACAGATGGCTATTGACCTTGAGGATCGGGATGTAGAAAGATCAACTGGTTCCAGGCAAAAGGGCAAACAACAAGAAATTGAACTTGAGACTGTTGTTACTTCCAAAGACGAAAAGGATCGTAAATCTCCCATAAAAGGGTTTAGCTTCGAGGACAGCCGCATCATGAAAGGGAACTGGTTGAAAGAGCCTAATGCAGACGTCATTATGTTATTTTTCCGAGTATTAGCACTTTGTCACACTGCTATTCCTGAGCAGAATGAAGAGACCGGCAGTTATACGTATGAAGCAGAGTCACCTGATGAAGGAGCCTTTCTAGTTGCAGCAAGAGAATTTGGTTTTGAGTTTTTTAAAAGAACTCAATCAAGTGTGTTTGTCCGTGAAAGGTATTCTGCCTCAGTACAAGCAATTGACAGGTGAGGATACATATGCACAATGTTTGTGCTCTTCGCTAATCTCTCCTGAATTTCTTTTGTTTTAGCATCTTAATGGTCCGCTGGGCTTCTTGTAGGGAGTTCAAAATTCTAAATATGTTGGAATTTACTAGCAAAAGAAAGCGGATGACGGTAATTGTAAGAGATGAAGATGGGCAGATTCTTCTCCTGTGTAAAGGTGCTGACAGGTTAGTCTCTCTATTGCCCTTTTGACCTCTTCAAGGTATCAGCAGATGTACAAGGTAGCCTACTCCAGTCCACACGTTCAATGGCCTGATGATTTGCTTTTGAGTGATTTATTGCTCCCCCTTTTGGTGCAGCATTATTTTTGATCGGTTATCTAAGAATGGAAGATTGTATGAGGAAGATACCAGTAAGCATTTGAATGAGTATGGAGAAGCTGGATTGCGTACATTGGCACTGGCTTATAGAAAGCTCGAGGAATCTGAGTATTCTGCTTGGAACAAAGAATTTCAGAAAGCAAAAACTTATATCGGGGCTGATAGAGAGACAATGCTTGAAAAGGTTGCAGAGATGATGGAGAGGGATTTGATTCTCATTGGTGCTACTGCTGTGGAGGACAAATTGCAGAAGGGGGTATGCGTTGTGCTTGCTTGCTTTCTCTAAGAAACTTCTTTTGTGATTTACTTCAACCTGCTTTGACTTCCCTTCTTTTCAGGTACCTCAATGTATAGACAAACTTGCACAAGCTGGTCTGAAGATTTGGGTTTTGACAGGGGACAAGATGGAAACTGCTATAAATATAGGGTATTTCTCTTGCCGTTTAATATTAGACTCTCTTTTTTACCTCTTCTGATGGGAACCTAAAATTGGGTTTCTCAACGGAAAGATGCTCCATGAAAGCAATTTAGTGAAAGTTTCCTTTTGTGCTGCAGATTTGCTTGCAGTCTACTAAGACAAGGCATGAAGCAGATCTGTATTACTGCAGTTGGTTCAGATGCCAAAGAGGTATGCATTTCTTTGGGGAATAGGAGAGGATTTTTTTTCTTTGGGAAATTGATTTCATTTGATGTTAGAATTTGTTGCTTTTTGTTACTGATCAGGTAGTTAAGGAGAACATCTTGATGCAAATTACCAATGCTTCACAAATGATCAAACTAGAGAAAGATCCACATGCTGCATTTGCATTGATCATCGATGGAAAGACTCTTGCATATGCCTTGGAGGATGATATGAAACAGCAATTCTTAGGCTTAGCAGTTGATTGTGCATCTGTCATATGCTGTCGCGTGTCTCCCAAGCAGAAAGCGCTAGTAAGATTTCTTTTTCCTTTCTTTTCCTTTAGCCTTCTCTAAGTTTTAAAGGATCAAATGAGGTGATATTCCTGACAGTGAAGATCTTATTCGTGTATTCTATTTATTTAGTACGTATTTTTTGGTGCTAGGTAACAAGATTAGTAAAAGAAGGAACTAGGAAAACCACCTTAGCAATTGGCGATGGTGCAAATGATGTTGGAATGATTCAAGAAGCTGATATTGGAGTCGGCATCAGTGGTCTGGAAGGTATGCAGGTTGGTAACATATCTAACTCAGTCTTCCTACAGTTGCAATATATTCCTCGAATGATAGTTGCAAATGAATCTTTTATATAGTTTTACATTGAGGATATTTCTAATTTATGAATTTAGAAAAGGAGAGATTATCTCATTAGAGGTGGGCTTTAGATAGGAATTTGCTCATTTAGTCCTTTTCTGGATTCGTGACGTATATCTCTCTCTCTTTCTGGGGAAGAGGTGGTCGAAATTTTGAGCTTCATGATTCTTGTCAGCCACTCTTTTGTTCAGTTAGTAATAGATGTAAACCTTAGCAGTATATATAGAACCATCCTGATCAGGAGATAAAAAAATTGTTGGGCTTCTTTTGACCATTCTCAGAAATGTTTGGGAGCAACAACTTGCTAAAATGTTCAGCATTACATCCTCATCTTGTTTGATGTATTTAATCATTATTATTTAAGTACTATGTTTTAGGCTTTAGCTGTTCTATCTTGATACGATGCTTCTTGAGACAGGTTATTTCTGCATGTTAGTGAATTACCTAACTTGTTCCCTTTTGCAGGCCGTAATGGCCAGTGACTTCTCTGTTGCCCAATTCCGTTTCTTGGAAAGACTTCTTGTTGTCCATGGACACTGGTGTTATAAGAGGATTGCACAGATGGTAATAATGAAATGTTGCTTTTTCTTGCACTTTTTTTTTAAAATCTTGGTCCTCTAATTCTATACCAATTTGACGGTGGTATTTCTTATTCAGGTTTGCTATTCCTTTTACAAGAACATAGCATTTGGCCTCACACTCTTCTACTTCGAGGCATTCACAGGCTTTTCTGGACAATCAGTCTATGATGACTGGTACATGTTATTGTTCAATGTTGTTCTTACCTCATTGCCTGTAATCTCACTAGGAGTTTTCGAGCAAGATGTTTCTTCCGAGGTCTGCTTACAGGTTAGTCTGTGACAATTCTTTTATTAGCAATTCATCCATGTTGCATGTGACTTTGTTATAAATTTGAAGCCTATTTCTGTTGCAGTTTCCCGCCTTATATCAGCAAGGACCTCGAAATTTGTTTTTTGACTGGTATCGGATACTTGGGTGGATGGGCAATGGTCTATATTCCTCGCTCATCATTTTCTTCCTCAATATTATCATCTTCTATGACCAAGCTTTCCGTGCTGGAGGCCAGACCGCCGATATGGCTGCTTTGGGAACAACAATGTTCACTTGCATTATTTGGGCCCTTAATTGCCAGATGGCGCTCACAATGAGCCACTTCACATGGATTCAACACCTCTTAATATGGGGCAGCATTGCCGCTTGGTATTTGTTTCTTCTCGTTTATGGCATGTTCTCTCCCACTATCTCCGGTAATGCCTACCAAATTCTAGTGGAAGCTCTCGCTCCAGCGCCCATCTATTGGTCAGCCACCCTTTTGGTAACAGTTGCATGTAATCTCCCATACTTGGCTCATATATCTTTCCAAAGATGTTTCCACCCATTGGATCATCATATCATCCAAGAGATCAAGTACTACAAGAAAGACGTCGAGGATCAACGCATGTGGTCTCGGGAGCGATCCAAGGCAAGACAGAAAACCAAGATCGGGTTCACAGCAAGGGTAGATGCAAAGATCAGGCAATTAAGAGGGAAGTTGCAAAGAAAACAACCGTCTTTGGTAACAGATAGTCCAATCGGTCCATCATAGCAAATACTCATGAATCTAGTTTCTTTTTAAAGATTTTTAGGGTTTTTTTGGCAGTCTACGTTTTTTTTTTTTTTAATTTTTATTATTCATTTGCTGATTTTCTTAGGTTATAAGTCCCATTCAGTATACATAACCCTCTGGGGCTATTATATGTACACTACTTGACACACATGACAGTTGTAGCTTGTGAAAAATAGTCGATATCTTCGTCATTATTTACGATTGCCTTAACTTGGGCTTGTTTATGTAACTCCGTATAATGTACAATGTTGAAAACTGTTGATGTAAAGAAAAAGAAACAGGGTTTGAAGCAAGTCTATCGCCGTTGTTTTGAACTAGTAAACTTCTTTGATGTTTTGGTCTTTGTCTTGTTCATTGACTTCAGTGCATATTTCCATGTTTTTTACTATTGTATTCCACAATCTTAAGCTCTTTTGACTTATTCCATAAGTTAGGGTTGATTGCCAGTTGGTTAAGTCTAGGTCTCAGCCTTCATTGTGTTTGTTTTTCAAACCTAATCCAACAGGTTCTAGAAATTAAAATTTGCATTTTTTTTTTTTTGACTTTTGATTAGGTTAAAAGTCCTCCAAGGTTCTAATTCTTCTCTTGTATAGCCTGTCTCTACATGTTGTATTTGTACTTAATTTTAATCGGTATCCGTGTATTTCAACATATTATTTATGATTTATTAATATTTTTTAAATATATAGATTTTTATATATTTATAATTTATTTTCAAGAATGCTAATAGAATATATATTATACACACATGCAAATATACTTCCATAATATATGTATATGCAAGTATAAATTTTAAAATTACACATATTTAATATCTAAAATTTTTAAATATCAAATAAATAAGTATAAAAATATTTTAAAAAATTCTTCAAACTATTATTAATTAAGTTTAATAGCTTAATTTAATGAACATATTTTATTGTTAAATGTAATTATGAAAAAAAATAATCAAGACCAAAAAAGTTACAAATCAGTTTAAAAAATTAAATAAGTGAAAATTTTATGAAATAAAAATATCATAATACTATATTAAAATAATTGATTTTTTTATTTATATATTTGGTGTAAGGATAAGTATATATATGATTTATGTATATATCTTCTAATAGAGTACAAATTGAATTTCAACTCTCTCAAAATTGTAAATTAAATTAAATGATTTAATTTATTATTTAAATTGCAAATAGAAAAATAAAAAAAGAAAAAAAACTGAGGATGTAAGCATATTTATTAAAGTTCATGAATACGTGAATACAAAATCATCCAAGTATGTTTAAATTTTATCTAAAGGCAGAAATATTTTAATAACTTATATAGAAAATATTAATATATTCTTTTACAAACTTGATTTTTTTTAATAATTAAATGAGTTTATTTATTTATTATTATTATTACTACTTAACCTCAAAAAGTATTTTTATAATTTTTTAAATTTTTTATATAAAAATAGTTAAAGTTTGAAAATAAAAAATATTTGCTACAATATTACTTTTTGAAAGTAAATGTAATATCTAAAAATTGATTACGCTAACTAAATAAATTAAATTTAAAATTAAAATATTTTATATTCTTCAAAAAAATCACCCAATGTTTATTCTCAGCTAAAAAAACCAAATCACATATTTAAAATAATAAATAAAAGAGAAACAATTAACTCCAAATATTATATGAAAAATTTTGAACACCACATAACATATATGAATAGCCAAATTCCATTTCTCATATATATATATATATATATGTTATATCTCCAAATTAAAAGCAAATAGCCAAATTCCATTTCTCGTATATATATATATATATATATATATATATATATATAACGTTAG
>JBBYHL010001663.1:0-12712 GCA_038381835.1 Adansonia madagascariensis | reverse complement strand
AATTAATTTTAGGCCTGACTCTCTAGCTATCCCTAGTGGAGTCGCCAAGCTGTCGCAATGTGGCTGGGATACGAATCCTGACCAGCCCGACTTAAAATGGCGAATGTATCCATTGTTTTTATATAAATATATATAATTATTTCAAGGGGCCTATATCATGATTATTATACTTTTTTTTTCATATCTGGGGACTAAGTTGTCTAGATGAATCACTCACCCAATTTCTCTGAATAGTCGTTACGAAACGACCATTTTTTTGGAGTCACCACCAATATGTTTTGGCCAGGTGAGATTAGATACCTGCCGAAGTTTATATTTTAAGGATTACAAAACCCATAAAAACAAACTCCGAGGTCTGCGCTCATACCAGAGATCGCTTGAAAGGGTTCAAGAGTTGATTACAATCACAAGTAAACATCAACCTTCTCGTAATGCCCGACAATCGGTGCCTTATTAATCATATGTTAAAATAAATTTGATTCTTATTCAATTTCAATATTCGATATTTGATTATAATTCCCGTAATATTTTATTAAACAAATTTATTATTTCAAGGAAAGTCGAGTTTTATTACATTTTGAAATCATAAAATTATTCGTACCTTCTCGGGAACCAAGTGGACACGAATTCCCTATCTTATTCTACTAGAGAACCACGCAAAATATGAAAGGTTTTTTTTTTAAATAAAAAACCTTGACTTTTTATTTGAAAAGGATATCTCGCAATTAAAATAATCCGTAAAATTCCTCACATATTCTGGTAGGAATCCTACGTATTAATTTAATTAGGAGACATTGCCTTATTTATAAAAATAATTTTTATTGTTAAAAATACATACTTTATACCTAGAAATGACCTGATATGATGAGCCTATTCTTAATGTATACTTTTGACATGAAAGTATAGTAGTAATCACAAAGGGCTTAGTTCTAACGCAAAATTACCAAAATGCCCTTAGGGTATACCTTCAACATGAAAGTATCTCGGTAGCCCTAAATGACATGAAAATGATTATGGAAGGTTAAACCTATCCTAAATACATCTATTTAGCATAAAAGCACCACGATGACTACTTAAGACTCAGTTCTAGTGAAATTGCCAAAACACCTCTAAGGTATACCTTCGACGAGAAAGTATCCCGATAATCCTAAATGACATGAAAAATGATTGTGGAAGGTTGAACCTATCCTAAATGCACATCTCTGGCATAAAAGATCCTGATGACGACCTAAGACTTGGTTCTAGCAAAATTACCAAAATACCCCTAAGGTATACCCTCAAAGTGAAAGTACCCTGGTAACCCTAAAAGACATGAAAATGACATTAAAAAACTGATCCAATCCTAAATATTACCTTTTGCGTAAAAGCGCCATGATAAGCAAAATTACCAAAATGCCCTTAGGGTATAACTTCGACATGAAAGTATCCCGGTTACCCTAATGAACCTTAAAAGGCTAAATAAATCCTAAAATATTCACCTTTGGTGTAAAAGCATCCCAGTGAGCAAAATTACCAAAATGCCCATAGGTATACCTTTGACATGAAAGTATCCCAATAACCCTAATGGACCTTAAAATGACCTTGAAAAACTAATTCAATCCTAAATTTTCACCTTTGGCGTAAAAACATCTCGATGAGCAAAATTACAAAATACCCCTAGGGTATACCTTCGACGTGAAAGTATCTCGATAACCTTAATGGACCTTAAAATGACCTTAGAAGGCTAAACCAATCCTAAAATATTCAACTTGGCATAGAAGCATCCCAATGAGCAAAATTACCAAAATGCCCCTAGGGTACACCCTCGACATGAAAGTATCCCGATAACCCTAATGGACCTTAAAATGACCTAAAATGATGAAAAGTAGATGAATTTAGTCTAAATGCAAAAGCTAAAAGTTTAAGTTTGACTTAAAATGCAAAATTTACAATCAAACTCCTAAATTTTTAAAACTTACATTTCGTATCATTCGAAAGACCGAACAAATACGAAAAGTTTTGAAAATTTTTATATCCCTACAAAAGGCCAAGCAATAATAACAATCTTTAAAACTAGTAAAATGCCCATTTTGCTCCCTAAATATGAAAATTTGTTATTTAGTCCCTAAACTTTTTTAAAATTTCATTTTAGTCCCTACATGATGAAATAACCAAAAAATCATAAAATTACATGAAAATACACATGGAAAATACAGCAAATATGTCAGCAAGAATTCAGCCAAACACCTTGGCCTTAAACCAAATTTTTTCTACATTTTGCAAAATAGCCGTTACATTTTCTAAATTTACATTTTGACCCCCACATAAAAATAACATCACAAAACATCACAAAAAATCATCAAACCAACCAAGAATTAACCCAAAAGTCATGGAAAAAATCTACATGAAGGTTTGGCCAAGCACTTTTGGTCATAAAACAAGATTTTTGCATATTTTGCAATTTAGCCTTTAAATTTTCTAAAATTACAAAATGGCCCCTAAAATGTTAAAATCACCTAAAACATGTTCCAAAACACACAAAATCAGTTTTCCAATAGCCTTGAATCTCTCGACCAAACTAAAAATGACATAACAAAGTTTACGTATTTTATGATTTAATCTCTAAAATTTTTAATATTTACAAAATAAACTAAAAAAACAGGAAATCAATATAACAATAAGCACAAAATCATCATTACCAATTCATATCAAATTTGGCCAAGATAAGATATAAATATGCATCAATATTTTGTAACACAAAATCGTGAAAATAAACATGAATAAATATCATCAAGTTCAAATACAAAAATAAAATGACAAAAAAATGAATCTATAAATATGTATATCAACATATTAACATGAAAATATTAAGGATAAAAATATAACAATAAACATATACATTCAACAAAATTAGTATCTTTTAAAAAAATTAAATATATCAACAAATATATAAGAAATTGATCATTGTCAACATGGATAAAATCCATGAGCTTAATATGATTTTGACTCATATTAAAGGAGAAAAATGATGGATATATAGCAAAGACTGCAAAATTTCTAGATGAAATTACTTTGAAAAGCTTTTAAACTTAAAATTTCTTAAAAATTTCTATAAAAAATAGTTGAATTTGAATTTGAAAATGGAAAGCGTTTTTTGCTTGAGAGAATTTTTCATATGGTGTTTTTTTCTTTCATGGGGGACGGCAAGAATGGTCTTTTTGAATCCATCCTTGTCGTGAGTTTCCATCCAAATCCACAAGTATTTTCTTTCATTTATTACATGTCATAATTTCCTGATTTTTTTTATTTGATCTGTTTAAGATATGATTTGATTTTTGAGAAATTGATTAGATTTAAATTTATAACTCTTGTCTCCTTGTGATGTTATGCATGATATCATTGATTTCTATAGATATTTTGAGTGACATTTGTATATAATATGTAAAATTTACTGTAAAAATTAACTACAAGAACTAAATTGTAAAAATTAAAAATTATGATTTTTAAAATAAAATTTCATATAATCAATTTAATTCAATTAAATGATAAAAACAATTTTTTATGTACGTGAAAAAAATTAAAACAGCAAACTTACAAAATTTTACGAGAAAAAAATATTTACTGGGAAAAATGGTTACATGTAAAAAAAATGCAAAATTCATAAAATAAATTGAATTTTGAAAAACTGATTTAATGTGAACTAAACAATAATATTTAAAGAAATTTAAAATTATAAACTTAAAAAAAATCTTACCAAGTAAATTTACGGATTGTAAAACCCGTATCTTGGTGACGAGAAGAAAAAATTCTAAAACTCATAAAATAAATTAAATTTTTCAAAACCGATTTAATATGGATTAAATAATAATATTTGAAGAATTTTGAAAATTATAAACTCAAAAAAATCTTACTAAAAAAATTTGCAGGTAGAAAACTCTATATCTCGGTAATAGAAAAAAATTCTAAAACTCATAAAATAAATTAAATTTTCCAAAACTGAGTCAATATATTAAATAATAATATTTAAAAAAATTTAAAAATTAGAAACTTTAAAAAAATCTCACCAAAAATATTTATGGAGTATAAAACCTGTATCTTGTAGTAGAAAAAATTCTAAAACTCATAAAATAGATTGAATTTTTCAAAATTGATTTAATATGGATTAAAAAAATAATATTTAAAGAATTTTAAAAATTATAAACTAAGAAAAGCCTTCCAAAAAATTACGGAGTAGAAAACTTCGAATTTCAGAAACAGAAAAATTTTAAAAGAACAATGCAAAACTGATAAAATAAAAGGTATTTTCCTAAACTAATCTAATATGGATTAAATAATAATATTTGAGAAATTTTAAAAAATATATATAAACTTAGAAAAATCTTCGTGAAAAAATTCATAGAGTAGAAAACTCCATATTTTTGAAATAAGAAAAATTTTAAAATTCATAACAAATAAATAAATTTTAAAAAACTGATTTAATGGTAGTTGAATGTGAATATTTAAAGAATTTTAAAATTCAAAGCTCAGGAAAATTACACCAAAAAGTTTACAGATAACGAAAAGTTTGTATTCTAGAACCGAAAAAATTTCTAAAAAATACATTAAAAATTATATAAAATAAACTAAATAAAACATATAATTCAAAATATTAATTTATAAAATGATAAAGATGAAAATCTAAAATTTAAAATTCGAAATAATTTTATCAGAAAAAATTTCGCGAATACAATACTGGCCATACTTTGAAAAAAATTCAAAATTAATTAAAAAAAAAGCAACTTGACACCTTGCAGTATAAAATGCCAACATGAATTTTTCATTAAATATTTTTAATTTTTCGGAGTGCATATTAACATAAATACCACATAAGTATTAATAAAAATATACGAAGGTCAATTTCCAACTTTAACGAAAAATTCTCAAAAAATTCCTAAAAATGAAAAATTTGACTATGATATCATATGCAGAAATAGATTTTCAAAATTTGAAAAGAAATTATTAAAAAAATAATTTTCTCTTAAATATTTGTTTTGTAATCCGAAATTAGAGATCAAAATATGAATTTTTCTTTGTTACGTGAACTTATGGTTGTTTAAATTATGACTAAAAAGGTCTTAAAAATGTCTTACTCATCTGAAAAAGATCGTTCCCAATGAGGATATTTAGGATTACTGGAAAAGAGACCCGGTCGAAATTAGGTGTCTACAATGTGGCGACAGGTACACAACCCTTATGTGTTAACTCGTAATCAGTATTACCTTAGCTAAGGACTTTGAGGTAATATGAGCTAGGTACATGTGAGATACGTCCCCTTAATTCACCTAGGGTGATGAATCCTGCTAGACCACACATTCATCTACCATATGATTCATACCATACCCAAAACCATCCTACCATAAGTATCCATCTATTGTGTACTCATTTGTGATGGAATCAAAGTATAACACTCCTCAAAGGAGATGACCTTGTGTCACAAATTTGAATGTAGACACCGCATTTTGTCTGAGTCAATTTCCAAGTCATCAAAGCTCACTATTCGAGGTGTCATCAAGGTCATTTAAGCAATCATAAATCAATTCCCCATCATTCCTAGCCATAGTAAGAGTTTTGGATAGCCAAAGGTACGTGAAAGTCACATTTGTTTGTGAAGGTATCAATATGAGGCTTTCATGCCACCAAAAATTTAAATTTGTGCATTTTGTATCAATACAAAAGGGTTATGTATCGATACTCAAGGTATAATATCGATGCCTAGGCTATTTGTATTTATACCAGGCTTGGTAATAGCTAAAATCATGATTTTTGGTCAAATGTATTGGTACACAAGTAGGAGTATTGATACAATTTATGTTATATCAATACAGGCACTTCCAGTCTCAAGATTGGAAATAATTTTTGTTCTATTCATTGATATTGGCCATGCTGTATCGATAGTGGAAGGCAAAATTTGCCTTATGTATCGATACAGAGTTCCTTATATCGATACACCAAGGCATTTTTGCCCAATTTGTGCCATTTTTCAGCCCTTGCAGCATTAATATAAAAATCTGATTTAGACATGTTTATGGCACCAAAAATCATCAAAATTCATACCAGGCCTCAGCATTGGATTATGATTGGGTTTTAACAAATTTTTAGGCCCAAAATAACTTAAAACTAGGACATTTGCATGAATACATAAATTGTATAAGGGTAAGATTGGACTTTCCCTATTTGCATGCTGCATATAACAGTCTGCTACACCACCTTGGCTACTAGAACTAATTGAAATCTAGCTAGCTAGGCATAGTACCAAGAGCTATGCTCATGGTAAATGAGGAAAATTCAAAAATGCCCTCATTTTTGGCTCTCAAACCTTGGCTAACCATGTGCATATAAAAAGCAAAAGGGCTCAACAGACATAGACTTCTAGCAAAATTAAAACATTCTCCAAAACATTCCTTAGCCACTAAATGTCAAAACGTGGTCAAGACTCGAAGCTTGACTAGCCCAACTTAAAATGACGAGTGTACTCTGCGTTCCTATATATACCTATATATCATTATCTTTTATTTTTCGGGCCATGTCATTTTTTTTTATGTTTGGGGACTGAATAGCTTAGATGAATTGCTCACTTAACTTATATATGTTATAAAATGACCATTTATTTTGGAGTCGCCGCCAATTTATTTTAGCTAGGTAAGATTTGTCACCTATCGGAGCTCATATTTCGATGGTTACAAAACCCTTAAAAACAAACTCTGAGGTCTATGTGAATACTAGAGAACAAGTAAAAAGGTTTAGAAGTCGGTTACAATCACAAGTAAGGATTGATCCCTTTCATGATGCTCGATAATCAGTACCTTATTAACTACATGTCAACTCAAGTTTTGATTTTTAATTGGTTTAAAAATCTAATAATTCTCATTTTCCAAAATAAAATTTCATGAAGCAAATTTATTATTCTGCTTAAGAATATTGAGTTTTTAATTTTTTGAAAATCAAAATATCTCTCATACACCACTAGAAGACCAAAGGAACATGAAAGGTTTTATCATTATTTTACGTATCTAATGGAGAGCCGAAGGAATACGAAAAGTTTTAAAAATCAAAATATCTTTTATACCCCACTAGAAAGCTAGAGGAATACAAAATGTTTTATTTTTTTCAAAACTCATAAAATCCTAACTTTCATTTTGAAAAAAGTGTCTCGTTATTAAAATAATTTATAAAACCCCTCTTATATACTGCGAGGCATTCTAGAAACTACTTTAACTCAAAAACATTGCCTTAATTTTAAAAAATTCTGATGTTATGAAAAATAATAAAATTTATCCTAAACCCCCTAAAGTACACATTCGATAGAAAAGTATCTCGATGACTCTAAAGGATTCGATGACATCATAAATGAATGAACCTATTCTTATTACAAACCTTTGATGTATAAGTATGCCAAGGATCACATAAGACTTGGTTTTAATATAAATTACTAAAATATCCCTAAAATTTACCTTCGACGTTAAAATATCCTGGTAACTTAAAAGACTCGATAACTTCATAAAATGATAAACCTATCCTTATTATGCACTTTTCGACATAGAAGTATCCCGATGATTACATAGGACTAGATTCTAATAAAATTACTAAAATACCCATAAGGCCTACCTTCAACATAAAAGTATCCTGGTGACCTTAAAGGACACAAAAAAAAGGTAGGAAATGACTTTTTTATTCTAACTGTGTAATTTGGATATTAAGATGACTTAAAATGCAAAAATTACAATTAAACCCTTAAACTTTTTAAAAATTACATTTTGTACTTTCCTGAAGAACTGAAAGAATATGAAAGTTCTTTAATATTCTACACCCCATCAGAGACCGAAGGAATGCTAAAAATAATCAAAATGTTCTAAATGAAGAAATTTAATGTTGGAAATGACCACTTTGACCTAAAACGATAGGTTTTCCTAATGGTCCCTAAACTTTTCTAAATTTACAAAATAGTCCTACATAATTAAAACATAAAATTAAATATCAAATATATCAAAATCAACACAAAAATCACATTAAAAAATTACAAGGGACGTTCAGCCAATTACCTTTGCCCTTTGAACAAATTTTTCAATATTTATAAATAAACCCCTAACATTTCTAAAATTACAAAAAAAACCCTCAAAAATCCCAAAAAAAAGTATTTCAACATGATAAAATGCGTAAAATACATTCCTAAATATATATGAAGGTTTTGGCCAACCATGGAATGATTAGAAATTATTTTTCATTTTATACAAATTAGTCCTTAAACTTTTTATATTTACAAAATAACATCAAAAAGTCACAAGTCATCATCAAAAAAGGCACATGTGTTTTGACCAATCTTGGATTCATCCATCCAAGGCTTTCAAAAAATTTTGGAAAAATTATTTTTGGACCCCTACAACTTTCAAACTTTGGAAAATGGTCTTAAATGCAACAAAAGCATGAAATAAATTTCATTTCAAGCGATATTCATTTTCGTTCAAGCTTAAAATAACAAAGAACAATTCTTTTCTTAACATAATTTCTACTAGGCTTAATTTATCACCAACATACATGAAATCACGAAAAATAGGCGCATAACCATACTTTGTCACATATTGAAATGAAAATACCAAGGAAAATAGTATCATCTTCAACATATTCACATGATAAACTAAACAACATCTAGACAAAAACATATTTTCTTGATGGAAATCAAATTTTTGTTAAGAAAAACAAATCAAATTTAACAACAAAAATAAGAAATTTGATCAAGGCTTTTACACTTGGCCTTTAAACATGAATCAAAATTCATAAGCATAAGTGATCATTCAGCTCACCAAAATGAAGAAATGATAGAAACAATTGAAAGTATGAACAACATCATAAAATTTTAAGCCAGAATACCTTAAAGCTTGATGAAATTTGGTAAAACTTGAAAATTAGCAAGAAAAATGGTAAAGTTTCTTCATGGAAGCTATTGTTATTAATGAAAACTTCCTCTCTTTATTTATAACGTGAAGAATTGGCCAAGGGAAGAAAAAAATCCCTTGGCAGAATTCCATTCTCTTTTTTTTTTTTTTTGTTTTATATTTAATCTTTTTAGATTTTTTGGCTTTTTAGTAAGGCTTAATTACATTGTTTTGTCATTTTGCGTGAATCATAATGCATGACTCATCATCTAGAACATGGCCTTCATGATGATTATGAAAATAAAAATCTTAATTAGATAAAAACTAGTTCTAAGGATTAAATTTGATCAAATATATTAGGCTTAAATGAATTAATAAAAAAATAAATAAATTGGCTTTGTTGGAAAATTAATTTGGGCCAAAAATATTTAAATGGGCTTGTTGGAAAATTTCATATGAATATATTGGGCTTGATAAAAAAAACAAAAATAGGCTTGGAAAATCTTGGTGGGCTCGTTGAGAATAAAATGAGTTTAATGGGCCTAATAGCAAAGTTTACAAGTTTTAGGCCCATTAAGAAAATTTGGCCCAAAAATAATAAAATAAAAATAATAGAATTTTCTTATAAAAATTTTAAGTTTTGAATTATAAAAGAAAATTTTGAGAAATCTTATGTGTAAGAAAAAGGTAATTAAAACTTTCAAACTAGTATAATTTTAAGAGAAAAATCCTTATGGAGGAAAATTGATAAATATAAAAAATTCAAACTCATAAAATAAATTGAAATTTCAAAAACTAATTTAACATGAATTTAATAAAAATATTTGATGAATTTTAAAAATTTTAAACTTAGAAAAATCCCACCAAAAAATTTTACAAAGTAGAAAACTTTGTACATTAAAAAAAATTCCAAAAAAAAATTCTAATTTTAAGGAGAATAAGTTGAATTTAATACCTTACTCAAAATATTAATTTATAAAAATAATAAAGATAAAAACTTGAATCTTGGAACAAATTTCACTAAAAAAAAATTCATGAGTAGGAATTCACGATACAGTGAAAAATTTAAAATTTATTGGTAAAATTGATAAGTTGATACCTCATGGTATAAAATGCCAATATGGGTTTTTTCTGAGTTTTTTTTTTTATTTTTTAGTGTGCATATTGGCATAAATACTGCACGAGTATCAGTACCAACATACGACGTTCAACTTTCTAAATTTTAATGAAAATTCCTAAAAATAAAAATTTTGACCATGATATCATCTGCAAAATAAATTTTAAAATTTTAAAAGAATAAAATTAAAAGCTAATTTTTTTACCTTTATGTTTATCTTTTTTATCCGAGGTTTATTCTTCACGACCCTTAAAATGGTTATTTTTCTATTACGGTCATATGTGGCCATTAAGGCATGACTGAAGAGGTCTTGAAAAGGTCTAGTCCACCTCAAGAACTCAACCCTCACCAAATGGCTGCTAATTTCTTAGTCTTAAATATTTTTTGACTGTCATCCCCGATAAAATTAGGTGTCAACAGCTACCCCTTTTTGGCGTTGCTAAGAATCAGGAACAAGACAAAGACTAAACTAGACATGATTTTGTTCAAGCCGTATAAGCCTTTGTAAAAAAAAGTTTTTTTTTTACATATATATATAACACCAACTAGTCAATTTTTTTACATTTACGTTAGTTAGCTTAGGTAATGTAGATCATGAGCTTAATTGATTTAATCTTGCATGATCTTGCTAATTTGAGTTAGTTTAAGCTAAAATCTAAGTAAATTGAACTTGAATCTAGTGCTAAATGATGAAACCATAAGTTCTTGAACTTAGAGAACCATTTGAACAAGCTTAAATCCTTTAGCTAGGTTAAACCATGGTGGAATTTGGGTGAGTTTGAGTGGACTTTACATAATTGTTGCTTAAATGATGAAATCTAGATGAATTAAGTTGAGTTAAACTTGGGCAAACTAAAATTTATGCATTGAATGGGTTTAGAGGCTTACATGTTCAATTGTTGAGCTCAAATGATTGAAAGCATGCTCTGATTGTTAATCATGTTGATTAAATTGAATCCAAGCTTATTTTCTTGTTCTTAATTGTTAAATGATGAGAAATTGATGTTAAGATGAGTATAATTAGCCTAGATAGATTTGGCCATGTTGAATTTGTGTTTGGAATAAGTTATGTGGATGATTATTTGCTAGAGCCATAGGTTAGTATTCTATATTTTTGATAAAATGCATATTAGGGTGTTTAGGTTATGTAAAAACCTTGTTTTCTAAAGAGATTCCCCAAAGACAAGCTTTGTTCACTTAATCAATAGGTGAATCAATGTTTGGTTTTGTTTAATAAGCTCTTTAATGAGTAAATTAGTGATATTAAATAGAATAGCTTGATTTAAAGCTGATTGAAAGCAATTAAAAATATTTTCTAGGTGTAAAAACATGTTTTGTTGAATCTAAACTTAGTAAGCCTTAATGTGAGTCATAAGGTGATGTTTAGTTGAGTTACATTGATTTGTTTAAAGTCATTTAGTTGTTTGTTACAGAGTAGAAATGAGTGGCATTGATGTGCCATTCGTTTGCGAGAATAAATAATAACGAATAAAAGCAATAAAAGTGGAGACATTCGCATTACTCCAAAAATATCACCAATGTTAGAAAAAATAGTTTTGTATCTTGGCACTTAGAAGTTTTTCTTGTTTCCTCATATAGGACATTTGTAGATTCTATTTCATCTCATTGCTGGATGTTTGAACATTTGTGAACATGTTCAAAAATGTGATAAACGCTTCGTGATCGCAAGTTGCATTAGAGCTACCCTTGCAGTCCAACACGGTAGTCTCCTAAACAGGATATATTTTGATTAGGTTATAGACCTTAAGAGTTTTTGTTAGTATTTTTCTTATAATCCTCATTAATTGGGCTGTGTAATAGGCTATTGAAACATTTGATTTTATGATCAAACAAATATAGAAAAATTCTAGAACCTAAGCTATTTGCAAGGCTCTATTTTAGCACCTGATCAGTATTATAAGCTATTTTTGATAAGGGTATTTATTTTTGTGTATTTTTTTTCATCATTTTAATAAAATTAGACTGAATAAGCTTTCCAACCATATATGGCTCATCAAACGGGTATTCTGAATGAATCAAGAAGAAAATCTAAAAGGTAGGCTAGTCGAACATGCTATGCGATGCAATAGTGTCTAATTAAAATATTTACGTGACAGCCAAAGGGATTTTTTGGCATTTTTTTTTGAATATTTTTAGGTTGAAATATAGTAAGTCAATAGTCATAGAACATAGCTTAATGATTTTATATTATAGTAATAATCCAAAATAAATTCAAAGAGCTTGAAAGATCGAATTTGTCCCCCTATTTTGAGTCTTTCTAGGTTTAGTGTGTACCATTTTGAGGCATTCGCCTGCCTCAAAATTGATTATGGAAGGTATATCAGAGTGCTAATAGGTCTAAGAGTGTCCTATACAAGGTCCCTAGTAGCCCACATTAAATAAAGTTGATTTTTAATATTGTTTTCAAAAATTACGATTTCTTTAATTTAGTTTAAGTGCACTATTTTTGTGATTTCTTTTAAATGGAGTCAACTTTGATATAAAAATGTTAAAAATGAGTCAATCATTGAGTATTTTTGGAGTTAAATTTTTTTGTAGAATTTTTCTCTTTTAATGATTTTTTCTTCGAATCGGTTGTAAATTAGAGCTAGTCCTAATAAGAGTTCTAGGATACATTTTTTAGTAATATTTGTTTGATTTTGATGAAATAAAAGGGGATTGTAGTTGAACACATATGATTGAAATC
>JBBYHL010001591.1:0-12716 GCA_038381835.1 Adansonia madagascariensis | reverse complement strand
AATTTACTATATTCCTATGCAAATTGAATTAAAAGAAACTCATTAAGCTTAGACTCTAATATGGTTACATATGACATTCTTGTATATTTCTATCTAACATGTAAATCAATTTGTCCTAGTAAATAAATATGAAACATATATCATTCAATTCAAGTCTAAACTTAAAATTCCCTTCTCCTTGTTCATTAAGGTTATCAAATCAATTTAATTGGTGGCTAATCAACTAGAAGAATTAACAATAAGATTAAACAAATAACTCTAATATCATCAAAGCAAAAAAAGATAATAAAATAATCCAAACTATATGTTGGGTTCTATTGTAACCCTAGAAAAATAAATTTAGTTCATATGATTGAATAAAACACAAAATATCAAAGTTTTACCATCATAAACATTATAATAAAGATAAAAGGATTAAAAGAAAGAGAAAACTAGGAGCTTTTAGGTCTCGATCTTTAATTTCTTTAATCCTTCTCCTATTACAAAGTCTTAATAGTTGCTTTTATCTCTTGAAAACTAGAGAAAATAAAGCTAAGAGTATCTAAGATATCTCTAAATCTAATCCTAAGAGTCTTATTTATAAGCAAAAGCATGGAGAGGAGAAAGTTGGTCTCCAAGTAGCTCGAACAGATTATTTTTTCAAAATGCCAAATTGGAAACACCTTGCCTGACTAAGTCCACTTTCTTTCTTCAATAAGTTGTTGTACTTTTGGAAACTTTTCTAGATTTTTAACCTATAAAAATATGGAAAGTATTTAAATAACTAAGTAATTAAAATATAAAAAAGTAAATAATATTGAATTAAAAACTACTCAAAATAAATAAAATAAATAAAATCTTTAAGAATTAGCCAATTTGATGCATATAATGAGATTAAGTAACTCTATTTAATAGAGTTATCAAAGGCTTACACTAATAATCTCCCTCTATCACTAAAACCTAGCATTAAAGCCTTTGCTTATATGTTTAAGTCCTATGCCTTCCATACGACGATTATGTTTTTACTGCGATAGAACTTTAGTGAAAGGATCGGCTAAGCTCTCCTTGGTGGGCACTCTTTTCATAACTACAGCACATCTCTCAATAATGTATCTAATAATGTGATATTGCCATAACACATGTTTAGATTTGTGATAAGACCTTGGTTCCATAGGTTATGCCATGGCTCCATTATTATCATAGTAAACCGATACTAGATCAAAAATGCTTGGAACCACATTGATTCATCAAATGAACTTATCCATCAAAATTGCATCCAATATGGCCTTACACGTTGGCTTTAGTTGTTGAGTATGCAGTTGTAGCTTATTTAGAACTTTTCTAATTAACTGCAGTACCATTAAGGTAAATATAAAACTGTTTTGCAATTTATTGTGATCCCAATCAAATTGGAATCTATCATCAAAATAACCTTAAACAAGGAGTTCAACGCCTCTATCTGTGTCCTTTTATCCAATGTTTTAGGATACAACTCTTTCGAGTAATGTACCCTATGTACCATTGTTAGGTTTCCTCTTTTAAAGTTTTTCATGCTAAACATATTTAGCACCTTGCCTTTGTAAATAGATTACGATAACTCAAACAGTCATTTTAATTTATCTCTAAAGATCTTAATTCCCAGAATGGATATTACTTCTCCCAAATCTTTCATGGAGATTTATTTGGACAACTATACCTTAGTGGCCTATAGCATTGGTATGTTGTTTCCTATGAGCAATACGTCATCAACATATAGCACCAACAAAATAATAACCTACATATTTACCATCTTATAGATATATAAATCATCAAGATTTTTTTTAAGCTAAATTTTGTAATTGCTTCATCTAATCTGATATTCCAACTCTATGAAGCATAATTCGAATAGATTTTATCATGGCAACTGGCAAAAAATTTTCCTCATAATCAACGTTTTCAACTTGATTATAACCTTTTGCTAACAGTCTGGCTTTATATGTCTGTACGTTGCTATCTAGTTAGTTTTTCTCTTAAAAACCCATTTGCACCTTATGGGTTTTATCCCTTTGGATGGGTCAACCAAAGTTCATACTTGGTTAACTTCTATGGCATCTATCTCAGACTTTATGGTGTCAAGCCATTTTTTGAAATCAATGTCAGATATTGCTTTCTCATAATTATTAGGTTCAATATCACAAAGCAAGCCTTCTTGATCCACGAGAAACCTATATCTCTTTAGAGCTTACTTAATCCTACTAGATCAATAGGGTAGTTGTGTCTCTTAAGGTTCACTTGGAGCATTTAATGTTTTATCCCTTAACTTTGGTTCCATAAGACTATTAATCTATGGTTCTTGAATTTCTTTAAGATTAATTTTACTCCTACTGAACTCTTTTAGTAGAAATCTTTTTTCTAGAAAGGCAGCGCATTTTGAAATAAAGATTTTTGTATAGTTAGATTACAAAAGTAGCATCCATTGTTTCTTTTGGATATCCTATAAACCTACATTTGTCTAATCTAGCTCCAAGCTTGTTAGGCATTGTTCTTGTTCACTTTACATAGGTTGGACAGCCTAAAATCTTAACATAAGACAACAATGATCTTTTACCGTGCCATATCTTATATGGCATCTTATCCATTGATTTAGATAGAACCTAAGTTAGAAAATAAGTGGTAGTTTATATGGAATATCTTTAAAAGGATATTAGAATGTCTACCTTAAACATCTTGGAATGAACCATGTCTAATAAGGTTCTATTTCTCCTTTTAAACACTTCATTATGTTCTAAAATTCTAAGTGGAGTTCATTGTGATAAAATACCATCTTCCATCAGATGACCTAAAAATTCCTAACTTAAGTATTCTATTCCTCAATCAGATTTAATAGTCAGAATTCTCTTGCTAATTTGTTTCTTTATTTTAGCTTTAAATTCTTTAAACTTTTCAAAAACTTCAAACTCGTACTTCATTAAGTACATATACCTATACCTTGAGTAATCATTGATAATGGTAATAAAGTATGGATACCTATTCCTAGCAGTTGTGTTCATTGGTCCACATACATCTAAATATATTGGGCCCAACAAATCACTAACCCTTTCACCTTTTTGATTAAAGGGTGTCTTGGTCATTTTGACAAGCAAAAAACATTGACATGTCCCATACGATGCTTAATCAAATGGGTTAAGATAGCGTTGTTTGTGTACCTTGGCTATTTGAATCTCATTAACATGTCTACGCCTATAATGCTAGATAAAGGTTTTCATTGGATCATCTTTCTTTGCTTTCTTCGCATTCATGTTGAGTATAGGCTTTTCAAGATCCAAAACAAATAGCTATTCTACAATAAGGTCGATCTATTTACTATACAATTTAGGATAATCAAGCAACTATTGCCTTTCATCCTAAACTCAAAATAATCATATATAATGAAATATGAAACTAAAATGACATTTCTAGATAATCTAGAAAATAAAAGCATTCTTTTAGTTCCATGATCGTGTCGGATGTCAATGATAAGGTACATATTCCAATGGCAATGGCACCAACTTTTGATCCATTGCCCATTATAAGAATTGACTTATTAGAGCCTAATATTCTACTGCATTTTAAAAAGCTTATGTCATCACATAAATGTAGTCTACATCCAAGGGGTTGAATTAACAGTAGTGTAATCCAACTCAATCATGTTAATGTGGAAGTCAGCAACGTTCCTTTTATTGAGAACATTTCATAATATTTCATACTAGTCCAAACATTTTGGGCTAGTGGCATCAAGTATGCCTCACAATTTAGTTATTATAAATACCATAAATAACAACCTAGTATGAAAAAAAACTATAATTAGTTATTCATGTTTTAAACCAATAATAACAAGGTATTACATCTTTATTGGTCTTTCCACTAATTTTTCAGAATAATAGCAATCACTATTTTTTGAAAATCTCTTCAAGGTATTTCTAGTGGGCTAGGACCCCTTTCAACATGTTACAACCTTAAGTGACTCAACAAATCACAGTAAGCCTAATTGAGAGGTAACATAACTTACCAATTACATCTCTATGCAATTCCTAGATCAATTAGGTGTTAACTCTTTGTGTAAATACATTATATGCATTTTGCCTAACCTCTGCCTTTAATATTATGTGGTTAAGTTGTATGCATTTAGACAACATGGCATTAGTTGAGTAAAACCTATTATTTATAATTCAAGCAGTTTAGGTGGGGGAGACCTTGAGTGACTCAACAAATCCCCATGGTCGGATATCTAGTTATGAACATTGAAAGGAGTCTTTATCATGCCAAGTATGTGACTTAATATTGTACGAGGGATTTTTTTGTTCATATATTATCTTTTAATTAAGCTTTCATCATATTTGCATGCATAGCATTTATTGTAGTGCATAAAAGAAATCTTTTACCATGCATACTACTTGGATGATTGTGGACTTTATCTAATGCAATTTGCTTAAGCCATTAAAGGAAATTGCTTGATCAATTCCTAGGTGATTACATACAAAGTTTTCATAAGCTTCTCGCAATCTCCTGAGCTTCATGGTGCATTTTCTAGTATCTTCATCTTTGAGTTACAAAATTTTTCTTGACTACTTTTAATTTTACATTTATATGTAATCTAATTACATTTATAATAAAGAAACTTTGAGTTACATTTGAGGGCAATTAGATTAGAAAAAATTTTAGAACTCTAAAAAAGTAAAGATATGGCAAGGTTCGCAAACCCTATTTAAAATTTTCTAACATCTATGAACAGTTAACTATCCATTCACAATCATATTTGCCTACTCCATAATCATTTGGTACATCCATAAAAATTATAAATATATAAACATGTGTTTTAAATTCAAGTTAACATATTTCGAAGTTTAATAATTGATCTATATTTAATTTAATAAAAAATAATATTCTTACGTGATTAACATTTATTCTGAACAATGTTAAAAAAAATCCTCCTCCAAGTGAGATTAATCATTTAAGTTAAATATAGTTTTCAATTAAATAATTTAAATTCCATGCTCATTACATTATTCAATCCATGTCTTAAACATCTTTAAGAAATGATTATAATTGGATGAATAGGTGTTTGATGATAACTAGGAGTCCTAATTGAACTAAACCTCTTAAGGAAGTCCATGCACCAACTTTGCAACTTTTAGCAAATGATATTTTTTTATTTTGTAATATCTTGATTTGATCATATCAAACCTCAAATACCAAGAATCCAAGTTGGATTAAACTTCCTCGATTGCTTGAAGAAATAGCGCATAAATAAAGTCCTAGTCCAACTAGGAGTCTATTCCATATTTTAGGCCATCCTAGTTCAACTCAATTACCATTGTCTTCTTCCCACTAAACCTCTGAAGATGCAAAAAATTGCAGCAACTATTTCCTACCATGGATGCCATACCAAGGTTTTAAGAAGAGAGACAAAATGCTGCACACATCAAGCACACTTAGTGCACTTAACATGGCCCAGAATTGAAATGTTTTCAACTTAGAATTTAAGTAAAAATTTTCATCAAGTATTATGAAATTTTCATGACACTTCCAAAGTGGAAAATCAAGGAAAAAATTGCACAAAAAGCTGCTAAAAATTTTAGCACCATCAAAATAATGAAACAATGCCAACCTAGCACTATCAACAACAAATTGTTAACCGATGACTCCAACGTCAATTTAATTTGTAAAATCATATTTTGAACTAATTAATATTGAAAATAAACATGAACTAAAATGCTGAAAAATAAAAATTAATTAGAAGCAATTTCTAAAATTTTTAAAGCATGAAATGAATCAAAACAATATTGAAATCAAAATGATTTTGCAGTCGATAACAACTAAAATACATGATTAATCAAACCAATACAAAGAGCCTTTAATACCACTTGTAGGTAGTCTTAGGTCAATAAAATGTCAAATTACAAAACTTAATAATTTAAATTATAAAAATAGCAGTGAAAATAATACAAATAAGTAATACTGAGACTCTCTAAATCAAATCATCTTGCATGGTTTTTGATTAATCATTAAAATTAAGAATTTAAGGAAACATTCAAAATTTATTATACCTCAGCCTAGAGATATCTAGGATTAATTCCATGACCATAAGAACTTATAAATCAAGCGTAATTGTCATAAACCAAAGTTGTCTAAGCGTTCAACCTCTAACAATTATCTATATAAGTGATCCAAAAAGCTTTCAAAAGGAAGAGACTCTACTTACCAAGACCCATGCTAGCATCTTAGATTTAAAAAAAACATTCTTTTTCATTAGAAGTCCTTTGATTCATAATCAAACAAGAAGAACAAAATAATTTTTCTCCAATTCCATGAAGTTGGCATAATCCCTTTAAGAAAGTAAGAGGAATTTCATCAATAGCCTTAGGAAGGTTTTAAAGTCACATAAACTAAGTCTAATTATTCTCAAAGGATGGTAAACAAAGTGTTTTATACCTAGGGCAACTGTTGCCAACTTTTGGCCCTTTTACAGCTTAGTCCCTAGCTGTTTGAACTAGTACAAATTGGGCCTAAGTAATTTTTACTCGTATTAGGTATATATACCCAGCCTTATTTTAATTTCTACCAATCACCCTTATGTGTGTAACCTATTAGGCCCTTATCACATTGGTAATAAATATAAATTACCTAGTTAAGAACATTTATATTAATAGATCAAGATTGGCATCTACTAATGCATCATGGCAACCCAACATACAGGGAGTGTCAAAATGGTTTTGACAAGCCTTTTAGTGTATAGTACCTAAATTTAATTCAATTTTTTCTTCATATATCTCGAAATAGGCAAGAGGTTGGTGCAATGTCTATTCTTAACCTTTTCCATATTAGTATGCAACCCTTATGTCTTTACTCCATAATCAATATAGCCTTGGCTAGGGATGTTGAGTTAACACGGGCTAGGAACAATTGGCATATGTTCCTTTATATCACTTGGGCTAATGAATCATCTTTAGATTACTCATTCACCCTCAGTATGCTTTATATCCTAGCCAAAACCACTTACCATAAGCATTATTTATCATGGACCCATTCAGGGTGATCTAACTATAAGAATCCACATACAAAATAACCTAGTGCCACAAGTCTAAGAATCATTTACACTACTAACACATAAGAGTATTTCTATAGACACTTAAGTGAAAATAATAAACAAAACTCTTATAGCGGGTCAAGTTCAGTGAACTTGTTCTAGTTAGCAAGCACCCACATGCTATCCCCAAGTATCTCAATACTTTAACTTATGAGATCAACTGCATGCATCAAATACATAAAGGCCTAACGTATGCAAATCTTTGTGCATTGTTAATGCCCTTTCTGGACAATACAATGACCAAAAAACTTATTGGAAACATGGCTTTGATGCATAAAAATCCAACAATTGTAACTCATTTACAATTCCTTTGCAAAGCCAATGTGTTTCATGGGCTTTATCTTCATAAGATATGCTTACCAATTATTAAATAAAATCTTTTGGATAAAAACTACCTCTTTTAACATTAATAAAATATAATGTTTTTTTGCATGAAGTTACTAAATGTTGATGCCATACAAGCTACAACGGTTGGCTTGCAAGGCTTACATTAATAGTTAGATATTATAGACTTTGAATATTTTGGTGGGCAAATTGAGACATACCTTTTAAATTTCGATCATTTGATAAGGATAAAAAATATAGCTAAATCCTCGTAATAGGCTAATTGAAGTAAAGTATAAGTTAATGCTTGATATTAGTGAACCTTTTATTTTAGCCCATCAATGTCAACAAGTTTGTTGCAATTCTTATCCTTTGAATAGAAGAGAAAGTTGAGATCAGTGGGTTGTTTTTAAAACAAAGGCTATAGTAGATTTTAAATTTGATCTCATGCAGAAGAAATAATTGATCTAAATTAAAGATTTATTAAGTAATGGATGTGCCTATTCCCACCATTTAACATATTAAGAGGATCTTGATGATCTTTGGCTTCTTGTTCATGGTGATTTTGAAGAAATTAATAATTTTGTGAGAATCAATGAAGTGGAAAATGATAAGGAAGAAGAGAAAAAAGAAGTTTTTGAAGAAGAAAATGTTTTCGAAGAAAAAGATAAAGGTAAAGATGTACATGTTGAAGAAGAAAATTATGATGATAGGCGACAATAACAATGAAGATGATTAGAAAGTAGAAGTTAGAATCTTGATTGTTTGTATTTATTAGTTTCGTATGTGCTTGAAAATGAATTTATGTGTTTATTTATCTTGCATGTGCATGATCGAAGTTATATGTTTATTCATTTTGTACACGCATGAATTTATGTGTTTAGACATTTGCACATGCATAAATTTATAATTTTATTTATTTTTATGTCTAATCTATTTACTAATAAATTTTTATTATTCATGATAAAGATAAAATGTGACGAGTAGATAAAAGCAATAAAAAAACCATGCAGGTAATATGGTCAACTTTTAGGGTAGCTAATATACATCAAGGATTATCCAAGAGGCCTTTTACATCATGTTTACCACCTTGATCAGCTCCTTAAGCACCAACCATAACCTTGTATATGGCAACTCAAGCGACTGCATGTGAACCATTCCTTGCTTCACCTTGTCGAACATTGACTAGTATCTTGTCAAGGAGCTAGCACTAATATTTTTCGAGCAAGCTAGAATAAACCATGGGACAAATATACTTGCATCACATTCTTTAATTTCTCTTAGGACTTTCATGAAGTGCTGCCTTAGATCTACCGTTGTTGCATTAATCAGATAACAGTTCAACGATCGTGGCTAGGTTGAAAAAAATCCCCTTTGAGGCTAAATAATCTATGTGAAATTTATTTGAGGTTTCATTATGTATTTTGTCCCAGTTCTTAAAATCTAATATTTTATTAGCCCTCGAATTTCTTAAAGTTTTCCCCCAAGAATTTCATTCCTCTATTAGCTAAAAAATAGTGGAAAAGGCCTAATAAATCAAATTGGTCAAAGTTGGTCATATTGTTCAAAGTTTTGGTAATTTTTAGGTTAAAAATTGGCTTTTAAGGGTATTTTGGTCAATTGCATAACCTATAAGGGCATTTGGTCAAAGGTCAAATTTTAGGGGTAAAATGGTCTTTAGTCAAATACAAAGGTATTTTTGGAACAGAATTACCGTTTTACGGATAGACGATAAAGTTTCGATTTAAAAGTCTTTGTTATTAAATTTTTATTTTTAACTTAGTGATCATGGCAATAAGGGTATTTGGATACCTTTAAGTTAAAGTTGCCTAGAGTTTTGTAGGGGCATTCGAATTCCCAATCCCATGGTATTTGGATATCTCCATGGTTTAAACAAATATAAGCCCAAAGTCCTTGTTTTAGTCTATTTGAGGTTTCCTCTTACATTTATACAATAGTCCCCTTTTATTTCTTTGTTTTGTTTGTTTTGAGTGCTTTGTGATTATTTTTATTGGATTGTATTTAAAAAGTCAAAATAATTTTTCATAAACAAAAAAGAATAACATGATTTAGTAAGGTGACTTTGAAGTGCTTTGTCGGACTGCCGAGGAGTACCTTTAGGGTTTTTTTAATCAAAGACTATTACCCATGTCTAATTTTTTTTCTCTTTTTTTTATCAACGTTAAACAAAGGGAAATCTTCTAATCTCGACTGGACTACCAGGAAGATTAGGGGAGACCCCAACACAAGGCATTGATGTAATCTTTGGTTAAAAAAAAGAACGGTTAAAACAATTATCTTTTAAAAATTGATGTTGCCATGCTCTTTTGTTAGCGTAATGATCGTATATAATTGCCAGTATTTCTTAAGTTTTATTAGTGTTGCATTAAAAATTCGAATATCATTCATGAAATCTAATTTTGTTTTTTTTTTTTTTAATAAAATAAGGCAATGTTCGATGTTATACTTGAATCTCTCGCTAGACTACTAGGAAGGAACACGAGAATTTTTATTAACATAGAGCATCCTTTTTAAGGATAAGACTTTGAGGATTTCAAAACTAAAAAAACTATGTATTCGATCGGACTACTGGGAAATATAGAGAATTTGGCAAAAAAAGAACTTCGGGTCATTCTCAAATAAAATATACCATTTTGAGGAGTTGTTTTTAAACACCCAAATTCAAATCATTTTTGTCAAGGTTGAAGATTACACATGATTAATCGATACCGATTTACGAATGCTATGAGGGTGTTAATACCTTCTCCATTCGTATTCAAACCCGATTTTTGTTTTTCTTTGGTTCAATGTAGACTGTTTTTAATTGGCTTTTAAGAACTTTTAATTAATTTAAATTTTTTTATTAAAAACCCGATCTTAATCGGTAGCTAATTGCACCTAGCCAAGAAAGATTGGTTGCAACTCTATTTTGTAACATTTGTGCCTAGCACGCTGGGTTTGCATCCAGCAGGTTATGGACAGGTTCATATTACAAAAATCAAATTTTACTTTAATTTACTTAACCAAATATGTTTAATCTTATGCATTAATTCTTACTGTGTCATTACAGGGGAAATATGATTTGGCCTTTCGAACAAAAGTGGTTAGAAAATTGTTGGAGGCCACATGTATGGAATGCTTTAAATACAAGCTAAATACTAAGACGGAAAATACTGTGGCCTTCTAGGAGACTAATAAAATAGAAGACTCTAAGGGTTACAAATGTGTCTGGATAGCTTTTTCTATTTGAGATCAACTTGTTGACAGCGTTTGGAGCACTGACGCTTGGAAAGGAAGTCTTAATAGCCAAAGCTAATAGGAATACGGAAAACAATGAAAGCATTGGCAAGCACACAGGAGGATTGGTTCCTTTCCTAGTTATAGATCACTGGATGATAACATTCATTTTCAATGCAAATACTATTCAAAAGTTTAATCTTTTAAGTTATATTTGTATAGATTGTTTTATTAACATACTTCTGAAATTTCATTTTAGGTGGTCACAAGAGTTGTAGCGACGTGAGCTATCTGGAACAGTTCAACAAAATCCATAAACACGCTGGGCGTATTGGTGATTATGTAGACAAAAAGTCTAAAACTGTTGGTGTAAGTTTTTAAATATATCGATATTACCAATTACATTCTCTGAGTTCTTTAACTGAATTGTATACGTGTGTCAATTATAGTGTCTCATATATGCAATGTATATTTAATATTTGTAATTGGAGGAAAATTATGGTGTTTCTCTGCAGCAAATGTGCCTTCATATCCAAATTTCGATCCTCAGGTCTAGTCTCAAGCTGTTGGTGCATTAAGACTACTAGGACGCATTTTTATGGGTTTAGAATAAGACCTAAGAGTTAGCATGTTTTTCCTTTTACTACTAGCTCTCACTACAATTAAGATGTGGTCAGCTACAGTCCATGTGGTCTTTTAACTTCACAGTACTCGTCGACAGCTCAGCCTGTTGAAGTGCATGCATTGAAGGTTGATGTTTCGCTCGTCATGATGCAAATGGAGCAAATGAATGATGCCTTATGTAACTTGTCGAGGATGTTCGAACTATTTTCCCCAGTCATCATAGATGTTTTGGCACAGGAGGTGGTGGTTTTGGAAGCAGTGGTACCTAATGATGCAGATACGATCCGTCTTTACATATATATATATATATATATATATATTACATATTCTAATAATATTTTATTTAATTACAATAGTTTGTGTTTTATAATATTAATTATTTAATTTAATTTAATTTTATGTCAAAATAATTATACCTTGTAATATATTTGATTATTATAATTAAAATTATAATTATATAAATAAACTTATAATTTTTTATATTAAAAGAAAACATTATTGATAGAAAATTTTATAAATAAAATTATAAGAACAATTGATAAAATGACTCATTCCGTCGAAAAAGTTTTTTTTAAAGCAATTTTAGTAGTAAATTTTTTTCGACAAAATTTTCTATCGCAATTTTTCCTTGAAAATTTCTATCGTAATATTTTTTTTTTAAATAAAATTTGAATATTTGAATATTTGCATCTACATGTTTCCTCCAAATCTTGGATCGCATCCTCTTTCATATATATAAAAAACAACATTTTTTTTCCTTTTAAAAATCGAATCCAGGAAAGATCAAAGGCATGTTACTTGATTTTCTACATAGAAAAAGAAATTCATTTTGCTTATTTTCAATGTGTAATCATGTGGATAAAGATTAGAAAAGAATGGAAGAAAATGAATATTTTTATGAAATCTAGCAAATTAGCTTGGACCACAAAAAATGTAGCATCAATTCGTAAAGAAAGCACTAAACCCACAACACTAAAACAAAGCACTTGTGCTCTTTATCCTCTTTCCTTGCCTTCATGATGCTGCTGCTGCATGTTACATGCGGATGAGGATTGAAGAATCACTCAGTGGATTGAACAAAATAAATATCAATGGGAAATCTGATTTGCTCTCATTTTAGTACTACAAGTAAATAGAAAATTTGACGAATAGTTTATTAACAGTTTAAATTTTATTTGTTTATTTTTATTTATTAAGTTAAATAAATAATTATGAACAAAATTACAAGGTTTTTTGATTAAATGAATTGAATTTGAGCAAAGTATGTACAATTTATTTGTATTCACGAATAAACTCGTTTATAAATCATTCAAAGCTTATGTAATTGATCATCTAAAATTTGTTATTATCCGATTATAGTATAACCAATAATATTATTATTTTTATTTATAATATAAATAACGATAATTATTTTTTATTATTTTATATCTAAAACTAAGGAATATAT
>JBBYHL010001571.1:0-12717 GCA_038381835.1 Adansonia madagascariensis | reverse complement strand
TTTTCAATTGTAGCAGCATCGGAGCTCTTTCCCTGTGTAATTTCAAGGGCCTTTTCCCAAAAGGTAACAGCTGTGGCCATGTATATAAAGGGACTTTACCAAAAAGATTAATTAGAAAAAACAACCATAAATAACAAAGGGAATAAGTTCCATGCTTTTTTGAGAAGTCATTAACTTCTTTTAACCGGCATGAATTGCCAACACATGGAGAACAAGCCTACATAACTTGGACTTGAGAAAACTATTGTTTAAAAGATCATAACCTTATATTCATATTTGAAAATATATGTCAAAAACAAATATTTTAGAGGAAACAAAAATGGTTTTGGAACGTGGCAACGAGTTCTAATCTCCATATCCCAACTAGTTAAGTATAAATTGAAATCTAAAAGGCCCAACTTTGAAGTGCACCTTACTTTCATCATCATATAGATCATAGAGTTAAACTAACAGTGATACTCATCAGTTTTGTATAAATGCTATATAACGCCATGACTATTAGATATGTACATTTTTCGAAGGTGAAAGCATGAACAACATTCATTGTGATAAAAAAAGAGGGGCAAACTGTTGAATCATAGGGAGAGAACACAAGAATTAGGAAGGAAGCTATCTTGGATTAAACATTAAGTGCTTCACCTACTTGAAACGAGTGTTGAATATGGGTTTATATTTAATATAAGTATACTTAATTTTTTAAAAAAATTTCATATATTTTGAAATATTGTATTTATATTCATGTTCAAATATACGTTGGCTGCAGGTATCGCACATGGGTATTTTAGGAGCATCATGAAGTTCATTGAACAGCAGAGTCTTCTCCAACTCAGTTTCTGGTGCAAAGCTTTTTCTGGATAACTCAGATGTAGGTTATGCTTCCAGCAAGTTACAATGGCAGTGCCTAAGATATATCTAGCTAGATAAGACAATGTATAGTGCTGCCGTGCAGTATTTCTCAATGTATACCACAGGGTATTAGTTCTCATACATTTGCTTTGATGGGTACTATGAATAATTTGTCGGACATTTCAAAGATGGACATCGATTCAAGATGAAGCAAAACAGCAAATATTAGTCGAAGATTATCACTGAAAATGCGAATCCAAATGCGTGATTATAGTGTTAGCTGGCATGAGACGTTCATAATTACAAAAAGGGAGTCAAAAAGTACTGGCTAAGGCGCGTCGAGGCACTTCTTCAACGGTTCCCGTCCGCCGGCCTGCCGCCCCGCTTTGAAGAATTCATGGGCCTAATAAGGCCGGCGAGACAAAATGGGCGGGCACTGCTAACCAACCAAGCTAAGCCTAGTTCTCGTGGATAAGCGAGGGTGGCTTACTTAAATGAATTAATATTTTTATTAATTTGGTTATTATCTTAAATTTGGAATCCTATTAATTGATTTATACCAATTAAAGATTATTTAATTATTTTTATATAATTCAAAAAAATTAATAATATTAATTACATTTTTATGATTATATTTATTAAAGTTTTAAAATAAAAATTTTATAAAACTTCATACGAAATGATATTAAAAAGTTTACGCTTAATTTATTTATATTTTTATTTTTAATGTTAACACCTTATTTAATCATTATAAACTAAGATTAATATCATTTTCGTCTTAGAGTTGAATTTGTATTAATATTTTCAGAAAAAAATGTACTTAACATTTTATTTAAAACTTTTAATTGTAATAAAATATGGAAAATAGCTTTTTTTTCATACTTAATTTTCAATCCTAAATTTCTTATTCAATAAAAAATAAAAATGTAAAAGAATATATATATATATATATATATATATATATATATATATATGAAGATCTTCCTTTCTTCCATTTTTGTTAAGAAAAACACAATTTGGAAAATTTTGTTTAGACAATAATTTGCCACGTCATCTCTTACCAAAACTTGCAATTTCCTCTTGTCTTGTCCCCATGCGGACCCCACTACATTTAAGGTCTTTGTCCCCACGTCCCACTATAAATTGAAATTGCGCTTCCGAGCAAAACAAAAAAAAAAAAAAACCCTAAGATTAAAATTTCCCAAAAATATGGCTGCCTCCGCCGCAAGCACAGCAGCTACCCGCCTTTCCAATCCCATTTTCTCTTCCTCTTCTTATTCTTCCTCCTCGATATTGCCATTCAATTTCAATAAATTTACACCTCTGCCAACGACGCCTGTGAAACTTTTTTCCATTAATTGTACGTTAACCAGAGAACCTGTCCCCGCTGCACCGGTTTCCATCGAGTCAGGTCCGAAAGGATGGCAACGACCCGACTCGTTTGGTCGTTTCGGGAAATTTGGTGGGAAATATGTTCCCGAAACCCTAATGCATGCTCTCTCTGAGCTGGAAACAGCTTTTCATTCCCTCTCTAAAGATGATGAATTTCAGGTTATCTTTTATTACTCCACCGTATATTTATAAGTATTCGTGTGTAATTCTTTAATGAATAAACATTCGGATTAATTTAAATTATTATATTTTGTGCTATGTGTGTATTTGTTAGTAGGCATTTAATTTGGAATTTTAGCAAAATGTTTTTGTTTTAAACAAGGAATTTGGTTTTGATTAAGAGAAGAAAATTTGTTGACTTTTCTTTTCTTGTTGATTATAGTTAGAATTTCAAAATGATTGTTCCTTCTTATTCTTATTTTATTTTAGAAATCAGGTTTTGATTGTAACTTTCGAATTGTGATATTGACTTCTATTTTCATGAAAAAAAACAAAAACAAAGAAAATGGCATTTTTGTTTTTTTTTGAAGAATTAGATTAAAAGCATTTTTACTTATATGAATGATTAAAAAAGATATTTTTACGTTTATGCAAAATCATTATATTTTTGAATTGACATTACTAGTTAGATTTTGGATCATTTTTTATCAATATAACTTTTTATAATTTCTTTAAAAGAATTTTACTAATAAAAAAAATTATTTAAAAAATAGGTAGGAAAAATGGTAACTAAGAGAGTTTCTAAAAAGCTTGAGCTTTGAAGTGTAATAATGTTATTGTTAAGCTATTATTATTACTAATAAAAGATCTTTTTCAAGAATTTTTGTTTTTGGTACTGGAAGTTGTAATTTTCAGGAAAAATGCTTATTATTTGCAGGAAGAGCTAGCTGGGATTTTGAAAGACTATGTTGGTAGGGAAAGTCCACTTTATTTTGCCAAGCGGCTTTCGGAGCATTATAAGCGTCCTAATGGTGAAGGGCCTGACATATTCCTTAAGAGGGAGGATCTTAACCACACTGGTGCTCACAAGATCAATAATGCTGTTGCTCAGGCATTGCTTGCTAAACGTTTGGGCAAGAACCGGATTATTGCTGAAACTGGGGCTGGTCAGCATGGAGTTGCGACTGCCACTGTGTGTGCACGATTTGGTTTGCAGTGTATTATTTACATGGGTGCTCAAGATATGGAAAGACAAGCGCTTAATGTTTTTAGAATGCGTCTTCTTGGTGCTGAAGTAAGCAAGTGTATATTCTGATGGGATGCAACTTTTTATAGATTGTTATAATGCAGATTCTATATCACCTTCTCTTTGGATTGGTTGATTTGCTTTGTTTGATTGTATCTTTTACCATATAGGTTAGAGCAGTTCATTCAGGTACTGCAACATTGAAGGATGCTACGTCAGAAGCTATCCGGGATTGGGTGACTAATGTGGAGACAACTCATTACATTTTGGGATCTGTTGCTGGCCCACATCCGTATCCAATGATGGTCAGACAGTTTCATGCAGTGATTGGTAAAGAAACAAGAAAACAAGCGCTGGAAAAATGGGGAGGGAAACCAGATGTATTGGTTGCATGCGTTGGCGGAGGTTCAAATGCTATCGGACTTTTCCATGAGTTTGTCAATGACAAGGATGTTAGGTTGATCGGTGTAGAGGCTGCTGGGTTTGGCTTGGATAGTGGCAAGCATGCTGCTACTTTGACCAAGGGAGAAGTCGGTGTGTTGCATGGAGCTATGAGCTACTTATTACAAGATGACGATGGACAAATAATTGAACCTCATTCCATTAGCGCAGGGTAGAGATTTCATTAAAAATTGTTCATCTTTATGTGGCTTGCTTTGTTGTCCTTTCAAATAACTTGACAACTTCTTGTTGTGGCTATACAGATTGGATTATCCTGGGGTCGGACCTGAGCACAGTTTTCTGAAAGATGTAGGGCGTGCTGAGTACCACAGTGTCACGGATGAAGAAGCATTGGAAGGTATGGAAACTACAATCCAATTTATTTTCAAGGCTTGAGTCTTATCTTATCTGTTTGTGAGGATAACAAAGTCATTTTATCCAAAGGCCAACTTTCAAACTGCAAAAGCTCTAATTTCATAGGTTTTTTGTTTGAGTTGGGTTGTCAAACTATGATTTTAATCGAAAAGTGAAAACTTTACCCGTTTAGCTTTGCTTTTGTGGTGGAAAACAGCTTTTGACTTCAAAAGCTATGCCAACAGCAATATTAAACAGGGCCTTAAGATATTGCCTATATGACCTGTCTTTAAGTGACAAGTCAGTCACATTTTGCACATCTAAACAGTTCCAACACATCCCTTTTTTTGTGTAGATGTTGGATATTTATCTTTGATCTATGCCCTGCTTAAAGAATTTTATAAAAAATTCAAGAATGCATTTTGATCGGCTTCCTAGCATTCTGCATTTGTTGATATGTAATATCCACAATTTTAGTCGGCTTTATCATTGATAGTACTGTTACAGATTCGTACATTTCATTATTTTTTTTATTGTCATTTCTTGCTAAATCATTCAAGATATGCAGCTTTCAAGAGATTATCTCGACTAGAGGGCATAATCCCGGCTTTGGAGACGTCTCATGCACTGGCTTACTTGGAGAAACTGTGTCCAACTCTGGCAAATGGTACCAAAGTTGTGGTTAACTGCAGTGGCAGGGGTGATAAAGATGTTCATACAGCAATTAAGCATTTGCAGGTGTAGTTTTTGATGATCTTTCATGCTGCCATTAATTTTCCTTCATCCACCATGAAAATAAATTGCTCGTCTTTTGTAGTCTTTCTCAGTGCTCCATATATGTATTACTTGCTTTCTTTTACATATACGCATGAGCACAAAGATTAGACAGGACCCTCTTTTTCATTTTTTTTTTATAATTTTAGGGCGAAATGTATTTTGTAATCTGAAAATCGTTGAAGGGAATTCCATTCACTATCTTTATGATAAAGTGTTCGTATTTTAATCATAATCATATTTAAAATAGTTATATACTTTATATAAATTTTAAAATATTAATAATTTATAATATATGCTATTATTTTTTTCATTTCATGTTTTTATATCGTGTTTTAGTTAATGTTTTGTATTGTTTTTTAATTAATTTTTGTATTTGTGTCTTCAATATTGTAAGTTTTACGCTACCATCCACATTTTTAAAATAACACCATAATACAAGAAAAATAAATAAAACATTGCTCTTGTTCTTATTCATGTCTGCTCGCATATGACAAGGCTGACAGCATTAATCCTTGTTTATTCAAATAGATTCATTCTCAGCCGCACCAAAACATGAAAAATGAGGGAAAAAAAACCTTCCTAATGATATTGTTTGTAACCATCATTATTATAAATATCTACAATACGAGACCGTAATTCAGCGTTCATCGATCCTAAACACAGGAAGCTATAAACTCGAGTTATATTCTTCCCCATATACTGTTTTCCCTTTCATCATCTATGTTACATGATGAATCAAAATCCTCGAAACCTGGAGGTTTTTTCACGCTTTTGCCTGCAAAAGGGATCGAGATCGAACGTGATCAAGAAGGGTAATGAAAATCAATCATTGTCAATATAAGATTATTATAATTAAAGAAATTTAAAGGCCTGTGTATGTAACATGATAAACCAAGCATATTCTCAAATTATCTAAGAATGAAATATGGAATCTCTTAAAGCATCTTTGACTATAGCTCAAGGAATAAACTATGCATCATGATCTTTGTTAGACGCCTTATGGTTAGGTAGAAACTGCTTCAGATAGTTCAACCGGTACTACAAAACCACCTACCACCGAAGATGTCAACTGTCAATATTGGCAGCTAGTGCTGGCCTACCCCACTGTCAACATCTATCGATTATAATTCTCCACTAACTTATGTTGCTCTGGCTTTTCAATTTTACTTGGTTTCCTAGTGTTTGATATCTATATTCAACATATTTTCAAACATGAGTATAGGGATATAACCCTCCAAATATACAGAAAAACTTAAAAAAAAGTGAATATTCCCATCTCCAACAGTCACAGCTGCGTCCGAGTAATATAGCCACCAACTACAACGCCCCCTTGACCCCTCATAAAATTGGCAAGTCATTCATCTTTCTATCAACGGAGGAACTCAATTAATACAGGCTCCAAAGATGCATCTAACACCAAAATCTTGTAAGAGAGCACTGAGTAGGTGGTAAAAGATGATCCAACAAACAGATCAAACAGATCAAACACACCAAACACCAAAGATTATTCAAGAGTTAGATCAATAACATAGACCCACCATTAATATATCCTCGAACAAGGTGATAAACCTCGAAGACTACACAATTAGTAGCTAAATTAATACTCCTTTTTTTTTTTGCCTGTTCCTTTTTTCCCCTCTTGAAATTGTCACTTGCTAGAGCTTCAAAAGTGTTCCGAATCTTATGTGCAGTGATTCTTACTATGATATGCTATAGACCAATCTTTACAGATATTATCCTCCAAAACCAAACGTAAAAGGTCACATTTGAATAATCGGGACAAATAATATTTGTCCATATAATCTAGTTAGCCAATTCGGATCATTAACAGTGCTATAGGTATTACAGTGTTTTTTTAGAACATAAAGCTGTTGCAAAATTGTTTGCAAGCATGCAGTTCGTAGTTACATGATCACTCACCTGGGAATACATGAAGGTTCCAAGGATAGCAATCGCAGCTCCGAGAGCATTGATGGGCTGCACAGGTGTGTGGAAGATGATGATGGAAGAAACGATAACGGATATACGTTTCATGGTGTTGCCGATGCTGAATGTCAAGGGAGAGATTTCATCAAGGGACATGTACGAAACCTGATTGTAGAGATGATAGAAAATACTTTGGGCTGCTAACCACCTATCAAAAACCAACAAAATCCGCAAAATTTTGTTAGCGGACGGGAAGAAGTAAAAGGATCATGTATGGTAACAATTACATTTTGTCAATAAAGAGTATCTAATGATTCACAATTCATAAAAGAAGAGAAACAATACGGCTCTCAATTTTCAAGACAAAATTCTAAACATTGCGGTACAAAGAAAAAGAAGAAAATTAAAGAAAATGCTAATATAAGGTCAACTCGAGAAGCACGCAAAACCTTCAGGGTGAAAAGATCCAAATAGGTGTCAATAGAATACAATGGCTTTTCAGATGGCATTTCATCGCCTGTTTGTGGTTCAGATTAAAGAGTCGTAATAAACATCAAGAAGCGAAAATACAGAGACTAGAACACATCCGTATTCCCTTATTCAAATAGGTGATGGGGCATCTAACTTATTCTGTTTACTAGAACCCTAATCAGCGAACAAATTCCAATAAGTTTAGCTAATGTGTTCAACGTATCTACAAGAGTCAAGCAAATAAATCAAGAAAATCTTAAGTGGATGGAAACGGAACAAGGAATTACAACTTAATGCTTCATGTTATTACCAGATAAACTGTGGTCCGATTTCAGACAAGGCCTTTTCCCATCCTGCTGCCCACATCTGCGGTCCCTCTACAGCAATTGCAAAAGGAGTGAGGATTAAGAGAGACAACAAAGATAGACAGGCATAGTAGTTCATCCCGCTAACGGATTTCCCTTTCATGCCCTTCTTCGAGAATATGTTACGGAAGACAAATGCCAAGTTTGATATCATAGCTCCCATAAAACCTGAATACACAATGAACAACTAAGTTCAGCACTCCGACAATAAACTTCAAGGGAAAATTGATTAAAAATTACAATCTCAATGCCAGTCAGGATCCTCAAGCAACATAAATATGCCAAAGAATCATATTGGAATATATGAGCTTAAAAAAAAAACATGGCAAAACATTTGAAATATTATAAGAACTGAAAATGAGAATCGTTTATTGAACGTTCTTAGGTTTGGTTGTTAATAAAACCGAGGTAAAACGAATTTTGTACAAAAAGGGTGTGCTCAGTGAGATTGGTTTCAAATTAATGGAACATTCACCGCATCTAAGCACACAATTAAGGTTCGTGTTCGAGAACTCCTGAAATATGAAAGTAACAGAGGGATCATTATTTTTACCAATCATATTGAAGTTGAGTTCGGTTACAGCAGCGAGAGCACAACCACCAATGATTGGAACAAGGGACAGGTAAACAGACGGAGGAAAGGTCTCTCCAAGCAAGAACCTAGAAACCAGGACACTGAAAGCAGGTTCACCACTCTTGATGATGTGAGTGAATGAAACTGCAACCTTAGACATACTCACAGTTGCTGCCACATGTCCAATTGTATGTGCCACAGCAACCTACGAAAAATGAAATGAAAAAAATGTAAAGCCAGAAGTTCATTAATATTGTAATTCACAGGTTGGTGAAACATCTATAGGAATTGTTAATGAATTTAGATCTTGATCTTAACTTGAAAAACTAAAAACATCCATCAAATTCTCATTTTATTTTATTCCATCAAAATTTTCTTCTTTAAATTCTAAGATAAGATGCATGATACCAAATTTTAGTTTCCCTTTTCATTTCCTTAATTTCTTCATTTTCTAGCAATCAGACAAACTGTAATTTTCTTAAAACTGAAACACAGGCCATTTGCACCTTTTTCCTCCCTACCGTCCAAACGACATAAAAGAACATGAGCCTACAACAGTAACATCAAAACCTTAAAAATAAACCAACAAGGAAAAAAAAAAAAAAACAAATAAAGCAACTTTCAATCTTTTTCTCACCAGCCAAACAAAAAAGGGGGAAATAACTCACCGGAAACAAAGTCTTCCAAAACTCAAAATCCGTTCTTGGGGCCTCAGCAATCCTTGTAGCCCATGAAATTAACATCATCAAAGAACCACAGGCAAGGGACAAAGTCGAAGTCAACCAAGGGTAAGGGTAAGCATTCAAGACCTTCTTGTTATAAATATTGAAAACCACGTTTAACGCCCACCAAGTTGCAAAGTAAATTCCTATTTTCACCCTTTTCGCAGCTTCTGATTTCACTTCCCCAGCTGGCTCAATAGGCTGTGACTTGTCAGCTTCATAAGCCTTGCATTGGATCACCGGTTTTTTCTCCTTACCAATACTCTCAATAGATGAGATATGCAAGTGTTTCGACACTGAAAGATTGGTTCCTTTGGGGGTGTTTTGAAGGTTCAAAGAATGTGAAAAGGAATATCTACAAATTGTTGAAAGTGATCTTTTGTGAACAACAGAATTTGAGACATCCATGCATGTTGTTAAAGCTGATAGCTTGATGCTAAAACTCATTTTCTTCAAAGTTTCTAATCAAAACTCAGACTGGGTATTTCTTGAATCAAGGATCAAGATCAGTTCTTTGAAAGAAAAATTCAAAACTCTGGGGGGGGGGGGGGAATTCTAATGGAAACTCGGAAGGTAGTGTCTTAAAAAACTTGAACAAGTTATTAAGGATCAAGAAAAGACAAATAAAAAACCAAAACTTTGAAACAAGGCTATCGGCAATTACGAAAACACGTAGTAATCCACGGCTTTTCTGTTTAATTAAAAAAAAGCTGATTTTATTATGATCAAAGAAAAGTTAAAAAAAAAGTTTTTTGCTGGATGTTGAAGAGGATAACAAGGCAGTGAAAACGTTGAGAAAAATAAGCTAAGGAGAAAGTTTCATAAGCTCTGAAATCTCAGTCCAAAGCCCAAAAATTTTTCCCTTTTTTTTTTTTTTTGGTTGAAAGATCAAAGAAAACTCTCAAGTTTCAATGTTTCATTTCATGTGAACTGTCCACAGCTCTTTTTGTATTAAAGTGTTTTGGATTCACTTTACCTATTGGAAAGTTTGGTTCTTTATGTTGAGGGGAAGGTTTGGCTTCAGTGTGGTGAAGTGTAGGTTTATTATATTGTTGTGACTAATTTTGGCCAATTAAAACAATCAAAAGTCAGCTAGTTTGGATTTCGGGAAAGGGGTGGTATTTAGTGTTAGATCCAACGCTTTGCTTGCTTCAAGTTCAAAAATGCCACTGCGAAATGCCAACTACCCATCCAAAATAGTAGAACTTAGTTTTTTTGTTAAAAATTTTTTGGTTTTTCTAATATTGTAATCAAATTTTAAAATTTATAATATTTTTATACTTAGAATATATTTTACTATTTTTTTATTTTTTTTATTTAGGTGGGCTTGAGGAAGCTCGAGAATGGCTGACAAGATCAAGCTTTTAGCTTAACCTTGACTAGTACAAGAGGAAGAGTAGGAAGAAAAGTTGTTGATCACCATGATATTTGACAAAACTTTGACTCTGGGGTTATCAAAATTGTCCTACCAATTTTTGGCTTCCAAATTGTTTAAACAAACATCTGGTCTGTCAGCAAAAGAAGGTTAGAAATTTGTAAAAGTATCGGAATCAGAAACATGCTTTGAATATCAAACTGCCAAATGTGTCTGTCAGCTGACAATCAGATGCTACAGACCTTTTAGTGATTGCATCAAAGATTTGCGGTTGATCTGATCAGTCCCGTTTTAATCAGAGATGGGAGGTTTATGTCAAGAACAAAAAACCGAATTATATATTCCCATTTGAGTCAAGCTGTTTAGGATTTGGAGAAGTCTTATTTGACATTTATATTTTAAATATTTTTGGACAACGATAATAAAAATATGATTATTTAAGAATTTTTTAAATATTTAAAAAATTAAATACATTTTATTGAACATATATTCCGATATCAGATTCACGCCCCAATCTGAATAAATAAAATAAAACAGTGAATAAAGGATTGTCAGAAGGCGTTGAGCTGACATCCTGTAAAGAGAATTACCATTAATCAAATCTGTTGATAAGAGTTTACACCTGAAAAATAAAAAAATTTTGATTGGTTGTAAAACAGAATTTGAGCTTCAAAACTAGCTATGTTAACCATGGCAGTAGTACTGTAGTTCCAGACTTCCAGTGACAAACAGAGAATCATGAAAACCAGACAGCAGCAACATAGAGTTTTTTCCATGGTGATCAGAAAAATGACCTGCATCACTTTGAGACTCTTGGAAAAATTCCCTTTATATATATTTTGTTTCTGATCAGGGTATTACATCAAGCTTCTCTGTTGCTTCTAATCTCCTAATTGTGCAAATATGGATAAATACCAATCCTGACAATGGAGATTGTTAGCTGAAGTATTTTTCACTTATGTTACTTGAATTCGAATGTGAGTGCCAGATATAAATGCGCATTTGATATGGTTTGGTCAATTTTTTTTAATATTTTCATGTATTTGGACAGCCATTAGAAGATCATATCCCTATATTAATGTCCGGATATATATTGGACATGAGTTTCGAATTAAAATACTTGAAAAAAAATGAAAAGTTGGAGCAATATATTTTGCACCTTTGGTTAAGTTTTCCCTGTCCCTAAAATTTCAGACAGTGATGCAAATTCTCACGTTCAAATCATCTTCTTGACCTATATCAATTTGCTCGCTAGTCGCTATGATATACCGACAAAAAGCCAAGTCTATCATGTTAGCGTTGGCCTTGGAAATTTGTTCGAGAAGATTTAAGTCAATGCAAGGATAAAAATTCATTCGAACTTTAACAGTACTTTACTAATTTTAAGTTACCAGCTCTGGCGCAATAAATCTGATACCAAATTCTTTAAAACTTCAGCATGCATTAAAAAAAAAATACTTAATTCTGTTGCGGTTCGGGTTTTCTTCCGTTGGAGTGAAGGAAATTTAATTGCCTTGATGTTAAGATAACAAGCATCGGATAAGGCTTTGCAAGCTTAAAGTTCATGGAGTTTGTATTTGATTGCAGTTGGGATTCTTTAATTTAATTGCGGTACAGAGTTGTCAAATTTAATTGCAGTTCGGAGTTCTTAAATTCATGCAACCTGACAGTTGGCTTTGGAAGCTTCCAACTCCCATTGTTACAGGGATTCATGTTACTCATGTTTCTACTAGGATTAGGCTTATTCATGAATCTATAATTGCAACCTTTCAATGCCTCTAAGCCACAATTCAAGTGATATCAAAAAACTTGAGAGACAAGCAAGATCATCATCGTTAGCATGGCTAAGAGGATTAGAGGAAAGGTTTCTGTTGGAAACGACCCAGAAATCAAGGTCATTTTCGATGGAGTTAAATGGAGGAAGAAGAGTGATGAGAAAAGTTGTGAAGAGATTGCATTGTTCGTTGAGAAATCAATGGCGTTGTTTGAGATAGTTGCAGAAGATGACGTGCAGCTTAGTAGAATAGGCCAATCGGCCATTAATGAACTCTGGAAGTTGCCTATTCTTGTCGATGTTTTACGCAAGAAAAGCCTTCAACAAGCGTTCTTGGATCATGGGGTTTTATCCCTCTTGAAAAGTTGTGTAGAACCCCTTCCTGATGCAGCTTACCCAATGCCAACATCCGGACTGCGATTTTGAACATCTTAACGGATTTTCCAATTGATTTGGAGCAACCTGATCATAAAGAACAGCTCAAGAAAAGTGGTCTTGGTAAGGTTATTATGTT
>JBBYHL010001529.1:0-12725 GCA_038381835.1 Adansonia madagascariensis | reverse complement strand
TTGATAAATAAAATTGAGAAATCTAAATAATAAACTTTGGAGTGCAAGTTAGTGAATAGAAATAAATAATTAAAGACAAGGGAAAGAGTAGCAAACTCAATGATTTAGAAAGGTTCGTCCTTAATTGCTTATGTACTCTACCTCAGCCTCACTTGCCTCAGATTTCCATAATTCACTAGCTTGAATTGTCTATCTTTCAAGGACAAGGCATAACCTTTACACTTTTTATCTTTCAAGGCTAAGATAGAAACCTCTACCCACTATCTTTTATGGCTAAGATAGAACCCTCTCTACTACATTTGAAGGCTAAGTAGAAACCTTGTCTACTTTTGAATGGCTAAGTAGGAACCTCCCCCTTTTACAAGGATTTGAGTGTAAATAAATAGAACCTCTAAAGGTTAGGTCTTTACAAGAATTTTGGCTTAAAGGAAATATGTATCTAAAGATACAAAACAAAAAATACAAAAATAGGAAGGAATTAATCCTATAGAAAGATGAACTACTTAGTGAAAATGATGGAAAAGATGAAAGATTTGACTTTAAGCACAATTCTCTTGGTTCTTCTACTTGTTGGAGATGTTGGAGAGGCTTATTTATAGCCTTGATCATGATTATTACCGTTGGGGATATTTGGTGAAGGAATATAGCCGTTGAAGCCTTTAAAACGTCATTTCCTGCTGTTCCCCATGCCTCTATATCGAAACAATTGAGTGGGTATCGATACATTATGTTTAATGGTCCAAAATATAACCGTTAAACAATCATGTATCGATACAGAAAGTTATGCCTTGATACATGAACAGCCCTGTATTGATACAGAATGATCTATCTCGATACATGAATAATGATTTTTGTATTTTAAGGTATTTAGCTACTGACAAGTATTGTATCGATGCATACACATAGTGTATCAATACATTCATATGAAAATCAATTTTAAAATGTTTTTCATGTCTTTAAAACATGTAAAACTTATTTTAAAAATATTTTATATAAAAATATGTATTAAAAACATATTTTTGAGTGCTTGAATGAGTTAAAACACATTCTAGTACTTTTTAAAGTGTTTACAAAATATTTCATGAAAAAATACTAATCTTGAAAGTATTTAAACACAAGCTAATTAAGCTTAAGTTTTGGTTATATCAAAACTACTATTAATTTAAAGCTAATATAGCTAAAAAAATTAGACCACATTTTTGGCACCAAATATCATCCAAATGCAGACCAAGCCTCAACATTAGACTTGTGATTAGATCAATTAAAATTTTATGGCCTAAATAGCCATGATAAAGGGCATATTCATGACTTAACACAATTTGTTAAAGGGTACTTTGGTACCTTCCCATGGCTCAGCTTCATAAAGTGGCCTTGATCCACTGTTTTAGCTAAGTAAACCAATGGAATTGAATGGCAACTAAACATGGTACCTTATCCATATTAGAGATATATACACCAAAGCCCTAAAATACCCTTGCTTTTTATATTTTGTCTTTACTATTCATATGGCTATATAGGCCAACTTTGGCTCAGTTGGACACTTACACACATCTTTTAGCTTACTCTTAAAAACATTCTCCCTCAGCCATCATCAACATCAAAACAATCTCACTTTGTAGCTTCCCTCACCACCCCAAAGAAACATATCCAAAATACCATTTTAAACCATTTTTGCTTGTTTTTCTTCTTGCTAGCAATAGTGAGTAAAAGTTAGAAAGGCAACATCGTTGGTGAGAAAAAAGCTCATCTTCTGGGAAGAAAGTTGCTAGAATTTTTATTGATATATTTTCTTATCTCACTCTTTTATGTTTGTTACTCATTTCATCATGCTAATAATCTCTTTCATGCAACCTTGACGATTTATAGGTTCTATGCATTTTTTTTTATGTCTTGATCATGAGCTTGTAATTTTGTCATGCATTCATGCATATAAATCATGCCTTTATGCTGTCATGAAATTTCCAACATATATTCATTGTCATTAAAATATCTTTCTTTATGCTAATATCATATTCTATGCCTTAATAAACATATTTTGCTATATCCATGCATTTACATTGCTTAAAAATCATGTTTTCATACTGTCATGAAATTTTCAACATTTGTTCATGTCATGTGAACACTCTTTCTATGCTCGTATCATGTTTTATGCATCAATAAACATATTCTTGTATGTTCATCTATTATCCATACTTGCATTTTTAACATGTTTCTTAATGTTCTAGCATGTTTTTATCATTTGATGCCATGTTTGAATATTTTACATAATTAAAGATGCTTACTTAGTGTCTTGTTGTTGCAAAAATCTATTTTTTAAACCCCAAAGTTAGGTTTATATTAACCTCAATAAATGAAGATTAATATGGACTTAATGTTTTCTATCAATTGGTCCTGCAATCTTAGGGAAAAATAAAGCTTTTCTATGTCTGAATTCAAGGTTAGATAAGGATGAATGTTCTGATTTTCATAAAACAAACTATCCTTTTAACTCTCCCTAAGTTGTTTGTGCCTTCATTTTGTTGTTTAAAGTCCCTTGCTAGTGACATAGTTAATGGATTGTTCCATCATCCCAAACTACTTCGGGATTATACGAATAAGCTCGTGGAACCACTTTCACTGACCCTCTTTTTGTCATAAATGTCTAAATGTCTATAATCTGAATCTAGTTCTAAGAAACTCGAAAAACCAAAGAAGTCCCTTATTTCATGTTGGCAACACTATACCCATGACTTGAAAAATTATTTACAAATCTTAAATAATTTTTTTGAATTTTATGATATTTTCCCTTTTAAAGGCATCGAATTACCTTTCCAAAAGTATCTCTTTTGTCCTCGGATCATTCTAGATGAAGGAGTTATGATTTTTCAAACCTTTGTTGTCGAAACCCTGGAATTAGCGATTTACATTCTGTTCAGGTCATTTCAGCCTATCAAATGATATCTTTTGGATTTTTAAAATATATTTCCTACAAATTTCATGAAATCCCTTTTTTGAAAAGGTATCTTTTGTGATTTAACGATTCCAAATGAATCGAGTATATTTTTGAAATCCATTATGCCTTTCCCCTATAAATACTGTCAGCATTAGACCCAACTTCAAAAATTATTTCTCCTAGAAAGAGATTTTTTTGGATTTTTTAAAAAATTTTATATTAACCCTTATCGAGTTATTTTTCCAATGCTACCTCATCTAACCCGTAAAACTTTTATAGTAGTCCAAAATAAAATTAGAAATAGGGATAGCGCAATGCTATACCCTATTTTAGCATTTACAAAAATTAATTTTTTTGAAATCTCCACTTCAAGGCATTCAGATTCTACAAAATGAGTTCAATTAAACTGTGTGTTAACCACTTAGGCTTGGATGAAAGCATGAGCATTTTTCAAATTCTACCATTCCTATTTTATCAATTTCCTCTTTTTAAATAAGAAATTATTGATTTTGAAAATATTGCCAAAATGTCATTCGATTAAGAAATTATTAAATTTTTATCAATTCAAGTCTTTTGATCCTGTCTCTCCAAAAATTACCAAAAGTTTCACCTTCTGGGAACTTTAACCTTGTTTTAAGGAGATACTCCAACCCTATTTTTCAAAGTTTCACTCAAAACTAAATTTCTCCCTCTTGGATTTTTCCATTTTTTTTTAAAATCCAAACACGTTTTTAAGCCTCTGTTAATCTGTGAATTCAAATTCATCTCAAAGATTGTTGGTCTAGTTATTTCTTGATAACTAATGACAATCACGAGATGCATTCTGATTGATTCTTTACCCTTCCCTCTTTTGTGTGATTTATCTTATGCAATTTTATCTTATCTTTCGTATGCCTTACTAACACGTTTCCCTTTGTGGTGTCCATTTTGCATTCATATTTCCATATTGTTTTTCAAAAATCACAAGGCAATGTTTTATGTTAGTATCTCTCCAGTGCTTGACACGAAGTATCTAGTTTTCGAATTAAATCTGCAGATCATTTTTTGTAAAAAAAATTTATATGTTTCTCTCCTCTTTAGGGCACCTATGAGATTCAAAATTTTCATGAAAACTCAAATTTATAACTTTTATATAAATTCATGCATAAAAAGAGATTTTATCAAAATAATGATAGGTCAAAACCAAGGGAACCAAGGCCACTATAGGACATAGCTAGAAAGGTAGCGATTTCAAACGTCGTGAAGATGTTAATACTTCCCCGAGTGTAGCCAACTCCCAAACCAAACTGTCAAATCTTTGGACCATGCAGACCATGAAATCAATGTTTTGAATTGCATAACTTGGAATATCGATTTTGATAGGCATCCGATCACAACTAGCATAAATGATCAGTGGTGACTCCAAATGTTAGCCTTTTCATGGTGGCCATCTAAGACCAGTTAGATAAGCCATTCATCTGATGGTCCCCTTTATTATCAAGAGGCAAGAATCCACACTTTCTCACTCAGATCATGTCAAAAAATGAAAGTTCCAGTTGAAAAGACACTTCCTCATCATGAAAATTATTTTTAGGTCATGCAAACTTCCTTTACGAGGGAAAGGTATGTTGTGACAGGTGTAATAGTTGGGTGCTAGGATTTTTGACACTTTAAATGGTATGTTAAGCATTCTGCTTGTGTTGCTACTGCTATTAATGAAGAAAATCCGAGTTCCAAGAAAAAAATGAAAATTAAAGAAGATGTGGTTGATATTAGTGATGCAAAGGCATATGTCTTGTCAAAATTCAAAAAAAGAAAGGCAAAGTCACAATGCATAGATGGAAAGTTGCAAAGGTAGTTACATGACCAACTTGAGAAAGGTGATAAGGGCTTTGATATATTACTCTGATGGACGGTTAATGCTTGGAAATATCTGATACTTACTTTGCTGGCTCGAGATATGTTAGCTATTCTTGCCTCTAGTATAGCATCAAAATCTACTTTTAAAAGACGAAGGTGTCTTGCTAATCCATTTAGTAGCTCTTTTTGACTCTAAAATTGGATAAGGCTCTTATATGCACAAGAATTAATTGAAATCTACATTGGTTCCAATTGAGAATAAAAAGATATTGGATGTTTGGGAAGGTGTTGAAATCGATAAATATCCAATATTTGTATATTTAATGTTATATTTATATCTATCATTATTTTTAATGATTTAATGAATCTTATAATTATTATTCTTTTTGTAGATTTTATATAATTGGTTTTAATGAAACAACAATGGTTATTGATGATTGATTGAAGAGTGGAAGGTAGCTGATTTCATTTTGTGTTATTTTAGTTATATAATATATATAACATTCTAAATTCTAATAATTAGATTTATAAAAACCTTTAACTTTTTTTAAGTTTTAGATGGTTATGTTTGTTTTAGCAATAAGTTTTTGAGATTTGTGTTGGTATGTTTTTTTTCAAGGCAATTGAAGATTGAAACAACTCTAGACTTTTCCTTTAAACTTGTAGTTGTTTAGTAGGCTAATATACCTTATAGTTTGATTATCTTTGAATCTTTGACGGATACTAGCATGTACTTCAGACTTATAGTTGTTTAATGTGCTTATAATCTTTTATGTACACCGGTATGTACTTAAATGTAAATAAGGAAATGTTCATAGTTGACTAGTATATACTTAAAAGCAATGTTAGAAAAATTGAACCAAAGATTGAAATGGTCATACCTCTGATTTTTGGTTCAATCGATCGATGGTTTGACATATATTTTTCCTTTCAAGATTAGCCCTATGTTCCTTATTTCATCGCTTCAGCCTTTAAATACTCTTCTTTCTTATACCCTAAAAAAAACATTGTTGACATTTTGAAAAACAAAATCATCTTAGAATCAACATTCATAACTAACCTAAATACAAAACCTTATACAAAGTTGCAATAATTGCTTAGAAGCGGTAGAGAGCAAATTGCTTCTTGGCTAAGCTTTGGGAAAGGAGCTTCTATAAGAAAATACCCAAATCAGTGATTACAATCCTCTTTTTTTCTAAATAATCGTTTTCCCTCTTACTTAAATTCCTAGCTACGCATCAAAATAAAAGAATCGGCCAATCTATTTTTACTAAAAAAAAATCCTTAACCATGGCTTCAGATAATAGGGTTTTCTTCGATTTTATGATCGATGGCCAATTGACTAGTTGGATTATGATGGAGCTCTTCACTAATTGATTTCCTCCCATTGACAACTTCCATGCCATTTGCACAATGAGAAGGGTGGTTGCCATTAAAAATTTTTGACAGTTGAAAGGACTTTAAAGCTTTGACTTTCAATTTGATTTTTTTTATATAAAGAACAATCAACAATGGGGCTTTTACTTTTTTACTCGATTTTTTATCTGTTTTTGTTAAGCTTTTACCAACTAAACTGAATTTTGACACGTTTGATTATTAACCAGTTCTTATATAGTTATCGAATTTATTAGATCATCAGTTCTTGATTCAACCGATTCGATCGGTTGGTAGATTTTGTTTGGATTTTGGCTGTTAGCAGTCTTCTATAATCTGGGATATGTTAGTTTAAGCCCTGATTATTGTTATATGCCTATGTAGGCATTTATACTTATTATGACACTTTTGTTTTGATTTCTTTAAAGTTGCTATATCTAAATGGAAAAGACATCAAATGCATAATGATTTACATATTCCCTTAGTTGGATATGTTATAGTAGGAATCTTGTTGCAAATTACTTAGAAAGACAAATATATAGTGCCTGAAAATGAATATTCTTTCATCATTTTTGCATTCTTTTAAATAGTGTACCTTAAATTATTTTTCTAACTTAAATTATCTTTTTTCTTTCTTTATTTTATTTTCTCATTTCGAAAGTTGTTAAAGCAATGGTCTAAACTATTTAGATATTGTGATATAAATTTTTTGAATTATAATCTAAATTTTAGATTAACTTTTTTAGAAAATTTAAAAAGTAATATGAAGATAATAATTACTTTTATTTACTCCAATAATTAAATTTTGTAAGAAGATTTTAAAACTTTTCCAAAATAAAGTCCAAGAAAAAAAAACCTTTTGCAAAATAAAGTTCAAAAGCCTAAAATACCTTTCATTTCGCCAAAAGCCCAAAAAGTAATGTGGAAAAACTTAACCCACTGAATTATAGCAATTCGATTATCTCCAGTTATTTAAGTACATCGATTTAGTTTTGAATACGAATATGAAAAAAATCAAAACTGGTGGTTCAATTTAGAAAAAAAACCAAAAATGCTATTCTTAACTCACTCCTTCTTATGGGCTTCCTTTGGAACCATTTCTCTACTACTGACCGCAGATTCCAATTGGTGCTCTTACCAATCCATAGCCATTTTCTCCCCCAAAAGTGCAAGGCCAAGGGGACTTCATCCAAAACATTGAGATATGTACAAAGGCCCTATTCCTAATGCATTTGTCTGTCCAAGAACGCAAATTAGGCCATCTTTTTACCTTAGTCTGATGGCCTATGAGGCCTAGTATAGTCTTCCATGGGCTACTGTAATTGAAATTAATGTGATATACAATTTATAGGAATGCTAGTGTCACGGGCCGCAATAATCAGCCCAGGCCCAAAGACACAAGTTACATGGAATAACTTGGCCCACTATAATAAGCTCAATCTTTGGAGAGTTCTAGAAGGCCCAGTTTCTAGAAGCTTAGAGATATAGTTGAAAATAACTATTCCAACTTATTTAAAATTAGATAGAGATAAAGTTATTAAAGTTTAAATTCATCTGGGATTCTAGATTTTATAGATAAGTGTAAATCATAGCTGTCCATTAGATTTAATCTGAGCCATTGATGTATGGGGAATTCAACTATAAATAGAGGCCTCCCCAACCTCATTTGTATCATCAAACACTTAAAAAATACATTTGAGCATTCCTTTTTATTCTCTTTGTATTCTTCTTTTTTGCTTTTATCCTTTAAGCTTTTAGCTTCAGTGCCTTTGGGAAATTTAGATTATTTTTTTGAGTATTTATAGGCTGACTTAGGCATATAAAAAAGTAAATCCTAAGCCTAAGCCCGCGCGGTTTACTAGGCTAAAGTTCAAGCCCATGACAGTTGATATCAGAGCTAGAAGTTTGTGAAGGTACTAATAGTAGAGATGGCATCTTAGGCAAAAAATTGAACACAAGAGGTCCCAAAGACTCATGGGAGAGGAAAGAAGGTCAACAGGCTGAGGGATGTTTTATCGGGCCATAGATGGTAGGGTGGCCAAGCTTGAGGTCACCGTCAGAGATATACGGGAAAACCTTGAGATTGTGGAAAGTCGTATCAAAGAGCTAGACTCTATAAAGGAAGAGCTTAAGGAGAAGATGCAAGGTGCTATCAACATGGTGATAGACATTCTTACTCAAAAAAATGATGCCCTCGAAGCTATGGTAGAGGCCATGAAAAAGCAAATGGAAGAGCTTATGGGAGAGCTCTCATCATGCAAAGCAGCTATAAGAGGTAGCGTGCTAGCTATAACATCTAAGCACATAATGGAGATCCCCAAGCCAAAAAAATTTAAAGGAACCCTGTCTACAAAAGATGTGGATAACTTCTTGTGGGGGATAGAACAATACTTTCGAGCAATGGGCACCAATGATGATGCTAGTAAAGTAAATACCGCCTTTATATATTTTACTGATGTGTCTCTTTTATGGTGGTGTCATCAATGCAATGATGAAAAGCATGGGGGTACTGCCATTGGAACTTGGGAAGTGTTCTAAATAGAGTTCAGGTAACAGTTCTATCCTAAGTATGTCAAGGATGAGGCACGTGCAAAGTTGCAATGGCTTACACAATAAGGCACAATTCGAGAATATGTTCAAGAGTTTCACAAACTTATGCTCCAGATTTCATATTTGAGGGAGAATAAGGCATTCTTTTCATGCATTGATGGACTCGAACCCTAAGCTAAGCAAGAGTTGCAATGAAGAGGTATCTAAGCCTTGACCAAAGCCATGACCATAGCGGAATCCTTGATCAAGCTTAGTATAAAAAAGTCAGACAAGTTTTAGTCTTCTAAGCCTAAGGGCAAAGGCAACGGTGAGGGAGACAAAGACCGAAAGTCTAAATAAAATAATGAAAAACTGTCAACAGGGAAGCCAAGGTTTAACAAGCCATGGGATAAGAAGAAAGACAAGAAGCTGGTGAAATGTTTCTTATGTGATGGTCCGCATCAGATGTGAGATTGCCCAAAATGAACTAAGCTTTCCTCCATTAGCAAAGAAAATGATGAGCCAAGAAAGGAGACCTTGAAACTTCGCTCGATCATGAGTTCTATCAAGGCAAAGAGGTGTCAAAAACAAAAAAGGCTGATGTTCATAGACGTCTCTATTGCAAATAAAAAAATAAGTGCTTTAGTTGACATAGGGCCATCAGATTTGTTCATATCTGAGGATGTTGCCAAAAATCTTGATCTCAAAATTGAGAAGATAACAGGGTGGATCAAGACAGTCAACTCAAAAGAGGTCTTAACCATGGGTGTTGCAAAAAGAGTGGACTTACAACTTTGAGACTGGAAAGGCAAGGAAACCATCAAGGTTATACCACTTGATGACTATGACTGTGTAGTTGGCTTAAATTTTCTTGATTGAATAAATGCTCTCCTTGTACCATTTATCGATTGTATATGTATCTTAGATGCTTGTTATCAATGCAATGTGCCGGTGAATCGAGAGATAGGTGCCAAAGCTAAGATGCTATCTACAATCCAGCTTGCCAAGGGAGTGCGTAGAGAAAAAGTCATTTACTTGGCAGCTTTAAAGTTTGATGAGCCTTAGAAACCTAAGGACAAGACTCCTTTGGAGGTGCTAGAAATTTTGCAGTCTTTTAAAGATATGATGCCTACAGAGTTACCGAAGAGGCTACCACCTAAGAGAGAGGTGGATCACAAGATTGAGTTGGTGCCTAATACTGAACTGCTAGCTAAGGCCCTGTATCGAATGTCACTACCAGAGTTAGAGGAGTTGCGAAGACAGTTGAAGGAGTTTTTGGATGCTGGGTACATTAACCTTCCCAAGCCCTATTTGGTGCATCAATTTTGTTTCAACGAAAGTGTAATAGGTCCTTGAGATTATGCATAGACTATCAGGCACTCAACAAGCTCACTATGAAAAACAAGTACCCAATCCCACTCATCGCAGACTTGTTTGATCAGCTTGGAAAGTTAAGATGATTCACCAAGCTCGACTTACGATCGGGGTACTATCAAGTGAGAATAGCTGAGGAAGATGAGCCAAATACAGCATGTGTGAAGCGCTACGGCTCATACGAGTTCTTAGTGATGCCTTTTGGTTTGACCAATGCTCCAGTGATGTTTTGTACTCTAATGAACAAGGTACTTCAGCCTTTTTTAGATTGTTTTATGGTTGTTTACCTCGATGACATGTGATTTATAGTAAGTCACTTGAGGAGCATGTGGAGCACTTGAGAAAGGTGTTTTAAGTCTTACGAGATCATGAGTTTATATGAAATGGGAAAAGTGTTCATTTGCCCAGTAGGTGGTGTCATTCTTAGGTGACATTATAGGAGGTGGCCAGATCTGAATGGATGGAAGCAAGGTTTGGGCTATATTTGATTGCGAGTCACCAACCAAGGTAACAGAGTTACGGTCATTCCTTGGGTTGGCAAACTACTACAGACGCTTTGTCAAAGGCTACTTCAGCATCACCACGTCATTGACAAACTTACTTAAGAAGGGAAAAGTGTAGGATTAGAGCCCTAAGTGCCAACATGCCTTTGATAAGTTGAAATGCACCATGATGAAGGAGCCTATACTTGCCTTACCAAATCATACTAAACTGTATAAGGTACATACAGATGCATCAAACTTTGCGATTGGAGGAGTGTTAATGCAAGATGGACATCTTGTGGCTTTTAAAAGCATAAGCTCAATGAAACTATGAGGAGGTATATAGTCTAAGAAAAAGAGATGATTGCAGTGGTGCGTTGTTTGCGCGTATGGAGACATTACCTGTTGGGGTCCAAGTTTATTGTCTTTACAGATAATGTTGCAAATAGTTATTTTCTAACTCAGAAAAATCGTCCCCCAAAGAGGTACGTTAGAAGTGTTTCTGGCAGAGTTTGATTTCATCATGGAGTATAAGCCAGGGAAAGCTAACGTCGTGGCTGATGCACTGAGTTGAAAGGTAGATCTTGCAGCTATTAGTCACCCTGAGAGTTCACTATTGAAGCATATCAAATAAGGGTTGTCCCATGTTTCCACAGCCAAAACCCCTATAAAGAATGCCAAAGAAGGAAAGACTAGACAGTTTTGGGTTGAGGGAAACTTACCTAAACCAAAGGACACTGCCTTTATGTGCCTTAGTATGGAAAGTTGCACAAGGAAATCATGCAGGAGTGCCATGATTTGAGCTAGGCTGGTCATCCCGGTATGCATCATACCTTGGCACTTTTAGAGGACCATTACTATTAGCCATGCATGGGCGATGATGTTGAGGCATATGTGAAAACTTGCCTTGTGTGCCAACAAGACAAGGTTAAGCAGAGAACAATAGCCGGACTATTGCAGCCATTGTCCATACCAGAGCGGCCATAGGAGAGTGTCTCCATAGATTTCATAGTTGGACTGCCTACGATGGATGGGTTTGGGAGCATCATGGTAGTGGTGGATAGATTTTCCAAGTATGAAACTTTCATTCCAGCAACTAAAGAATGCCTTACAGAGGAAACAACCCGATTGTTCCTGAAAATATGGTAAATTATTGGGGAGTACCATAGACCATAGTTAGCGATCGGGATGAGTGATTTACAAGATGGTTATGGACAAAATTGTTCAAGTTTTTGGGGTCAGACTTGAACTTCTCCACCAGCATGCATCCCCAAACAGATGGGCAAATCGAGAGAGTGAATGCCTTGCTAAAAGTATATCTTCGTTACTATGTGAGTGCTATGCAATATGATTGGCCAAAGTTATTGGATGTAGCCCAATTTTCTTACAACTTGCAGTAGAGCGAGGCCACAAACCAGAGTCCGTTCGAGATAGCAATAGGGCAACAGCCGTTCACACCTAGTGCTATTGTAGTAGGCCATACAGGACTGAATCTAGTAGCTTACAAGTTTGCCAAGGCTTGGTAAGAGCAAACTGACTTAGCTAGGGCTTGTTTACATAAGGCAGGAAAGCGCACCAAGAAATGGGCAGATAAAAAATGAAGGGATGTACAGTTTCAAGTTGGAGACTTAGTCCTTGTCAAACTACACTTGGTGCTATGCAACCCAGGCATGCATAAAAGTGCTTGTGCAGGGATACAGGGGCCCTTTTAGAGTTCTAAAACGGGTAGGCAAGGTAGCCTACAAACTTGAGTTACCAGCAAAGCTCAAGGTACACCCTGTTTTCCATGTCAGCATGCTCAAACCATTCCATAAGGATCAAAAGGAACCAAACTGAGGCAAGTCACAGCGCACACCGGTAGGGGTGAACGCTTTTTACAATAAAAAGGTACAATGCATTCTTGCAAACCAAGTGGTACGGCAGAAAAGTCATAGGCCAAGGCATGAGTACTTTGTCCGGTGAAAAAGATTTCCCGATAGTGAGGCAAGTTAAGAACCAGCCGAGGCATTATGGTAGTTCTAAGATAAGATTGAGCAGTTCTATTTGGAGGATGCGACGAGGGCGTCACGAGAACAAGTGGGGGAGAATGTCACGGGTCGCACTAATCAGCCCAAGCCTAAAGACACAAGTTACATGGAACAACTTGGCCCACTAAAATAAGCCCAATCTTTGGAGAGTTCTAGAATGCCCAGTTT
>JBBYHL010001499.1:0-12727 GCA_038381835.1 Adansonia madagascariensis | reverse complement strand
GAGGCACATGACTAACAACTTAGCAACTCCATTGAGGACTAATTCAGAGATTTAGGCCTATAACTAGTCGTGTCTTACTTGGTTCTCAATTTCTTTAGTTTTCAATCATTATTCAACTATAATCCTATTCTACTTTTGCCTAATAATCTTTTAGTTGTCATGATTTTTGTCATGTGAACGCTATGGACAGCTTTGTTCCCAAATAGATTTAATTTAATAAATAGGGTAACATAGGGGTAAACAAAAGATTTGATTGTTTCTCCAATACATACTGTGCACTTACATTTCCATTAGATTCCCACTAAACTCCACGGTATGGTTGGGGTCCTAATTGTTGGAGGAAGTAAGCTATCCGTCTTCATGAGTACCCCTCCATACAGGCATAGCAATAACTTTTAGGATGTAACTTTCAATCATCCTTTCCTTTTTCTTTTGTTGTATTGTGTGATTTATTTTATGTGATATTATCTTATTTTATCGTTTCACTAACATGTTTCCTTTGTGATGGTCATCTTGCATCCATATTTTCAAAATCATTTTTTAAAAATTATAAGACAATATTCCATGTCGGTATCTCCTCAATGCTTGGCACTAATATCCTATTTTCGAAAACTAAAATCTAGAGAACATTTTAATCAAAAATCCCTATATTTCCTACCACTTCGGAGTGCATAGGTGATTTAATTTTTTTAAAAAAATTTTGGGTTTATTTTATTCAAATTTATGCATAAGAAGGGGATTACATTTAAGTAATGATAATTCAAAACCAAGGGAACCAAAACTAAGTTAATATATGCCTAAAAAGATACTAATTTTAAGCATTATAGGGAAGTTCATACGTCCTTACATGTAACCAACTCTCAAACCCAACTATCGAATCTCTGAATTATATAGACCATGGAATCGATATTTCAAGTTTTGTAACTCTAAATAGAAGATTCAATAGCATCGATCATGTTTAGCCCAGATGATCAACATTGACTCTAATTGTTGGCTACTTCATGGTAGCCACCTGAGACTAGTTGGACTAGTGATTTGTATGATGGTCTCCTGTCATGGTCAAGAGCCATAAATCTATACTTTCTCACCTTATTACATCAAAAAAAGGGAAAAGTCTAGGTCGAAAAGATATTTCCTCATTCCTTTAGGGGAGGCATGTTACTGACAGCTTAGCAACTCCATTGAGGACTAATTCAGAGATTTAGGCCTATAACTAGTCGTGTTTTACTTGGTTCTCAATTTCTTTAGTTTTCAATCATTATTCAACTATAATCCTATTCTACTTTTGTCTAATAATCTTTTATTTGTCATGATTTTCATGTGAATGCTATGGACAGCTTTGTTCCCAAATAGATTTAATTTAATAAATATGGTAATATAGGGGTAAACAAAAGATTTGATTGTTTCTCAAATACACACTATGCACTTACATTTACATTAGATTCCCACTAAACTCCACGATGTGGTTGGGGTCCTAATTGTTGGAGGAAGTAAGCTATCCGTCTTCATGAGTACCCCTCCATATAGGCATAGCAATAACTTTCAGGATGTAAATTACCTATGTCTCTCGTAAGTAACCCTTTGCATTTGCATGGGGAAATGCATACACCAAATCAAACTTGTTTGACCAAGTCTATGATGGGCCTAGGATTGGGGAGTCTTGGCTATCCTTACCAGACGAATAAGCTATTCGAATACCAATTTAGATGTCAACTCAAACCCCTATAGTGACCTTATGAGCTAAACCATGTTAAACCATGCTAAAATGCTGCTAGAATGTCCTAAAGAATAAAGACACTAGGGAAACACTTCTAGCCTTTACTCTTACATACCATAGTTATGTAGGCAATAGTGAGTGAACATTGTTTCCCACGTGTGTTATGTCAGTATTAGGACATGTTGTTATGCTGTCTGATTGACAGCTAACTTTCGTCAATAAGTGAGTGGTGGTAAACAAATGTCATCACTTACAAAGCACCTTATCACCTTAAAGAAAGTCATATTTAACTTGAAAAAGTAGTCATGCTGCCCAATGATGGCTTAACATGTGTTTTACTTTAGGTGGTGATAAACGAACATTACTTCTTAGCTAGTCACTTTTTTTCCTAAAGAGGTATCGTACCGTCTTGATCAAAGCAATTTTTCACATGAGCAAGCCATTATCTTGTCTAATTGATGACTTAATGTAGTCAACCACTAAGTGATGGCATATATATGTTGTCGTGTGGGTTGTCAACTTATCTCTAAAGGTATTTCTATCACCTCGATAAAGGTAATTTTTACTCTAATACATCATTATGCTCTCGACGAATATTTACCTTATCATGATACTCATACTTGTCATGTCTGCCTTTAGGCATCATAATGCCTATTGTCAAGCATTTTCTATGATTTATTTTCGTTCTTCCATTCTTTATTCTTGTATATATTATTTCATATTGTCATTAACCTATGCCTTTTTTTTTCTTGATTATTACATGCATCATGTATCATAATCATCATTATAGGACAATTGGCTATTTATGCAGTGTTCAGTAAGAGGTATCTATCATAGAGTGACAGTTCATTCCATGTCTCTTGAGGAAATTAGATCATGTTCAAAGGGTCAATTGCGCAAAGATAGGGATATCTTTAAGCCTAACTATGTCTCAGAGATAAATAAAAAAGTCAAGATAGGATACCATTAAAATGAGTGGCATACGCATAAGCATATATGGGCTAGTGGGGACAATAATGAAAAGGAGCCTTTCACGAAAGGATACTACGATATAGCTCTATTACTTCAAGTCCAGTTGGATTTTGGCCTATTACGAGGAACATCACATTTTTGGAATCTGGCATATCATATACTTCACCTTTAATTAGGAGGATTTGACTCCCATCATCGATGAATACACTGCATGCTCAACATTAAGAGGGCCAAGTCCGATAGGATATATTGTAAAGCATTACAACCTTTGATTTTTAAGAAGAGACTAGCATAAATCTTTGGAGCCACAGAGTCTTGGACCGATGATCATGTTAAGATAAAAGGGAAGAGCAAATGCATTTTGTGGGCTAGTCTAAATAAAGCAATATTGAATATCACTGATCCAGAGAGAGTTCAAGATGTCTTCTCTTTAGCGACAAATGGGTTGCTTGTATTCTCAAAGACTTTAGGTTATGTAAAGGCAATAGTAGAAGATTTCTTCTTCAGTTTGTGTTGTAACATTAACCTTGCATCTACCAACATTGCCAAGACCATTTAAGCCTTCAGCTTTTACAAAAAATGGGGATGGGTAGATTCATCGAATGTGCCCCACTTTTTCATATTTGGTCATTAGCCACTTTCGCATTGAAGAAAAGATGATGATTTTTAATTTTTTCTAACTCTAGGCCTCTCTCCAAGGTCCTCGAGAAAGAATGGCCCCAAGACAATTCCTAGGAATAATAAGTCAAAAAATTCTAGAATCTCAAAGAAGAAAAAGTTACATAGAGGGCCTTATAGATGTCCCCTCAATTAATCATATACAGGTGTGGAGACTATACTTGTGTGCCACTTATGGGGTTATGGGGAAGCATCCACTATGCACCCTTCCTAGTTCTGTGATAGTTCCCATGTCGATAATTCATCCCATCCTTTGAAAACCTTGAGTACTAAGACTTTGAATATGGAAAAGCCCAATATATATGAAAAGTCCAATAAACCTTCCATGCTTGGAGAAAGGTCCACTACATGGAAAGATATTAGAGAGGAAGCACTATGAATCTAAGGTATAATGAATGAAGGATCTATCACATCAGCAACACTTTGCCACTAGCCAATATTGGGACATTGCAAGTCCTCGTGGATGAGCCCCTTTCTGAAGTTGAATTACTTAAATGAGAATTTAACAAGAGATGAATGTCTTTGCTATAGAAATTGTTTGATTAAAGAAGGAAAAGAGTCAGTTAGAGATGACATCTACCGCTAGTATAACAAGATGAACCAAATGGTTAAAGAGAGATCACTTCAAAGAGGATCTCAAGACTATATAGTGCTCTAAAAAAAGAATAAGTCCTTGTGCATCAGCAAGTCATCAGTTGAATTGGAGGTAAAGTTTGCTACCCTTAATAAAGAACTGAATCAATGGAAAAAAGAGGCTTGAGCTAGTAGGAAAAAGCTTATAACAGCCCGTGCCTTCACATCAACTTACCAAATGAGGAATGGATGACTTGAAACTCAAGTATGGGACTTACGAGTCGGTAGGGTTGAGAATAAAACCCTAACACTCACGATTCAAGATCTGGAGCATTCCTTTCAAGTTCTCCAAGACCATATCATTGAGTTGGTAAGCCTCCAAATAGCGAGAACAAGAGTGGTAGGCAATGATTGACGAGGCATGCCTAAATTATCAAGAACAATAGCGTAACTTCACTGAGCAAATTCAAATAGCCCAATTAAAGGAAGATGATATGATCGAGGTAACTCAGTCTTTGAAGTGAGACATCATACCCATTGGGGACTTTGAGCAGTAGTTGTTAAGTTTTTTAGAACATGTAATTAAATAATTTAATCGTGTTGGATATTTTTGGATATAATAATGTCAAAACTTTGTTTGTTGCTCTATGAAAGATGTTACTGGTGAAGCTACTTTACGAGCCAATTATCTCTATTATATTTTCATATTTAATTTCGTTCTTGGATTATCTTATTTATGCATCCATATCAATAATTATTGATTATCATGACTCTATATTCATTGTTATCTCATCATAAGCAATTATTAATGAACACATTTAAAGTAAAAAAGTCTAATATAGGAATGATCATAAAAGTGCAAGGGATTTTAAAATTAGGCAAGAAACACGAAACCAAATACCAAACACCACTATAATACTCGTCATCACAAATGAATCATAAAAAATGATCACCAAGAATGCATCAAATGACTCAAGTTGATGCACAAAGAATAATAAAACTTTGTCAGCAAAATAAAATGCAAGCTCAAATCATAAAGCTTATTAATTAATTACATCTTCCACAAAGAAAAGAGGCAGTCTAGTACTATGATACTGGAAAGAAGCTGACTAGTCTAGAAAATCATCCTATCAGCAGCACTGAAGCTACCAAAGAGAAAACTAATCACGAGCAACAGCATAACATGACACTAATCCCACTGATACCACTGATGATATATTTGATTCCTATGGCGATTGATCAATTTGTCCTTATTTTTAATGGAGCAAATATGGGGGCTTCTCTAGTCGATCTTGTAGTCCTCAATCAAGACGAGTCAGAGAAAAAAATGGTCAAAAGCCTGCAATATCTGCTGATGAAATAGACAAATATCAATTTCTAGAGAAGTGTCCCTAAGCCATTGAGAGGAGTGATAAGTTTGGAGCTGGTGATGCAAAATCTTTGTTTCTAATGTCCAACCTTATTATTCCCTTCAAGTGTAAAGTACCAGAGTTTGAAAAGTTTAACAAAACTACTGATCCCACCGTATATATTTGGATGCACCTAAAAAAGGTGGCAGGGTATGAGAAAGATGAAAAACTCTTTATCCACTGCTTTTAGCACAGTTTGACCAAGGTAGTTGTCTGATGTTACATCAAGCTTGATAACGTCAAAATTCAATCATGGGCTGACTTAGCTAGGGCCTTCTTGAACCAATACCAATATGTGTTAGATTGGGCCCTCGATCGTTTCTTTCTTATGAAACTAGAGAATAAGCCAACTGAAAGCTTTAGGTAACATGTTCAAGGGTGGACGAAAAAGGCATATTTGGTCCAACCTCCTCTAACTGAAATGGAGATGACCATGACATTTATCAACACCCTGTGTGCCCTGTATTATGAGAAACTAGTAGAGAATGTTACTAGGAAGTTCACCAATCTAATTTTATCTGATGAGATGAATAATGCAACAATTAAAAGTGGCAGATGTCTGTGAGTGAGTCATTCAGATCATGTAAGAAGCCTATTGCTAATAAAAAGAAGAAAGATAAGGTAAATGCCAAAAGCTATGCCAACATACCCTAACCAAGCTAATATCAGGTGCCCAATCCTTACTACTTGAGTGCGTCTTACTCTAACCAAGTCATGATACTTTTTTAGCTAGTTTATGCTGTAAACTATAACCTATCTTTTACTAATCGCCTAATCCACCATGAAACAACCAACCGCAAGCCAACCAAAATGTTAACAACTTGCTAATATCGCATCAAATAATTAGGGTGCAAGCTAGCAAAGATATCAGTTTGACCTTATCCCTTTGACCTATAAAGAACTTTATCATATTTTTCTCCAAGGGCAGCTAATCACTCCTATGTACATCCCAAAGAAAAAACTTACATACCTTTTAATGGTATAACCTCGATGCCTATTGTGATTATCATGCCACAATAGTAGGGCATGATATTGAGAATTGCATTTTTTTTAAATGAAGGGCACAAATCCTCATTTATTCTAAGGTTCTGTAATTCGAGACGAACCAAGGCTTAAGGCTTGAATATCACGATAAACCTTACCAAACCACGCCAAGCCAACAATAAACATGATTGGTGTCAAAGATGATTATGAGATCAAGAAAAGCATAGAAAAAGTTAAAATGCCAATGAGTCTAGTTTGAAAGACATTGATCCAAGTGGGAATGCTTAATGCAGTTAAAAGATTAAAAGCTATGGCTATACTCTTCAAACATGCAAAGAATTTCACGTGATGGTTTAAAAAATGATAGATGAAAGTAGCATTAAATTTTATGATAAGAAGCAAGCCTCTCCCATTGAATCGGTGAATATGATAAGGGAAAAATGACAAACCCATTTTATGGAAGAAGACAACCCCTTATCTTCTATGGACAATCAAATTCTAAGGCAAATTTTTCAATGCCTATGCTGAGGCTGTTGATAAAGACACCTACACCATTCCCATATAAGAGCGATAAAGCTATTCCTTAAAAATATGAGGGCCTAGTCATGATGATCAAAAAGGCCACTCAATTAACCACTGGTGTTGATTTATCAGGGATTAGCCATTGAACCAGTAGCGATAGATGTTATGCTTTTCCTACTCAAGAGGATCAGAAGATTGATGCCACTTTGATTTCTAACGCTCCTCAGGTCGAAACAGAAGACTTAAAATTCGAAAAGATTAAAAAGGTAGTAAATGAAAAAGAAGCCATTGAGTTTTTAAAATTTATCAAGCACAGTGAATACAGCATTGTCGATTAGTAGAGTAAACAACCAACTAATAACTTTATACTATCCTTACTATTTAACTCAGAAGTTCATCGAAATGCACTATTGAAAGTGTTAAATAAGGCGCATGTGCTGCCAAACATTTCAGTAGGCAAATTGGATTGCCTAGTGAACAATATCACTGCTGATAACTACATCTGATTCATCGATAATGAGATCATTCCCAATGGTAGGGGTAATTGCAAAGCTTTACATATCATCACCTACTACAAAGGTCACATTTTGTGAAAAGTTCTCACAAACAATGGTTCTGCCCTCAATGTCATGCCCTTGGCTATCTTAAATAAGCTTCCTATTGCTGCCTCCTACATCAAGCATAGCTATATGATGTTGCAACCATTCGACAGGACCTATTGTGAAGTCATCAAAAGCATCAATATTCCACTCTAGATAGGCACATATGCCAACAAGATTGATTTTCAAGTAATAGACATTATTCCATCCTATAATTACTTGCTAGGGAGGCTATGGATACATGCAGCCAAGGCACCATTATCTTTGCATCAAAAGCTAAAATTCATGATCGATGATAAAATGGTCAATATTAAAGCCGAAGAAAAAATGATCGTAACTACTTTTACTGATGCCACTTACATCAAACCAAACAAAGATGCATCCAAGCCATCATTTCAGTCGTTCAAGTTTGTTAACACTACATTTATAGGAGAAGGCCTATCGGTAGTTGAGCCTCGATCATCGAAGAATACCCACATGGGTCTAAAGTTGATTATTGGTAAGTGTTGCTAAGCTGAAAAAGGGTTTGGTAAGAATCTACAAGGAATGACTAAATCTTTAAAGGTCATTAGCCAAGTTAATAAGAAGCGCCTAGGATCCAAGTCCAATATGCAGTACAAGAAACAACAAGCTAAAAATGCCAGAGATCAAAGGTTGGCCCGCTTATTAGGTCAAGAGCCATGACTGATAGGATTCCCACTAATCAATGGGATTGTTTGCTCAAGAGGATGCGTGGATACAAATCAATCACAAGAAAGAAAAACCAAGGATGTCTTGGTTATTTTGAATTAACACATCTATGCCATTGATGATCAGTCGAGCTTGTCGAAGTCAAGTAATGAAACCTAACTCTATTCACCAGAGTTTATTCTTGATAATGGGGCCATGTTAGAAACCTTTATAGTTTTTAAGTTTATTTTCGTGTAATTTCAAGAATTAAAAACCTACTTGCTTCTAATAGCTCATAAAGATCTTGTAAAGGCATCTTTTATGAAATATTATTAATAAAATTGATGTTTACATAAAGCATTTCTCTTGTGTGCCTATTTTTATTCTTTGTCCTTGCTCTAATTCTTTCTCTATACATATTTTTGTCTATATTGTTTATTTCTTCACCCTTTCAAGTGCTCTGATAGAGTGACATGGACGTTTTAGATGAGCTCCTAGAGATCGATTTCGAGTGATCAATCTGTACTATCGAAGTTTATTTTGACAAAGATTCTAAGGAGAATTCTATGCCACCGAAACTATTACGATTAGTTGAGCATGAAGAAAAAAATTATTTTACCCCATCAATAACCAATTAAAGTAATAAATCAAAATCAAAACTTTCATAAAACCATCTGTAGAACCAAACTGATAAATCTACTCCAAGAGTATCGAGACATATTTGCTTGGTCATATTGAGAAATGCTTGGACTAGACACCAATATTATGGTCCATAAGCTTCCCTTTAAACCAAAATGCAAAACAATCCAGCAAAAGTTAAGGAGGATGAAATCAGAGATGCTCTTAAAAATCAAAGAAGAAGTTAACAAAACAATTTAAGACACTATAGCTAAAAAGTCTAACAATAGGTCTAACAAAGGTATAAGAAAAAGTTTAATAGAAGTCTAATAAAGGTCTAACAAAAGGTTATGAAAACCCTTGGAAACAAACTCTGAGATCATTGTATTAACCAGAGATTTACATAGAAAAGTTTGTGAGTCGGATACATGTAGAGTAAGACATGTCCCTTCTGCGACGTCTGTAAAAACGATATCTATTAATTATATGTTATCTTAAATCTCGATTATAGTTAGTTATAAATTTTTGATATTTAAGTATGATTCTCATGTTTTGAAATATTTGGAATTAATTTTTTTCAAGTAAATCAGGTTTCAATTAATTTTAAAGATTAAAATATTTTTGTACCTCTTAAGAAAAACTAGAGGAATACGAAAGTTTTATTTTTCAAGAAAATTTAAAAATTTTGATTTACTTATTTTAAGAGGGTATACCTTTATTTAAAATAATTGATGAGATAATTTTTATATGCTAGAAACATATCTATATACTATTATAATTCAAGGGTATCACCTCAGATTTTATTAAAAACAAGTATTACAGTTAATAAAATCATAATAGGTTTTTTTAACCTAAAAGACTTCAAAGGGCATGCATTGATATGAAAGTTCTAGCATGTCCTTAACAAACATGTATCAACATGAAGGTTCCCACATGACCATAGACTTGGTTTTAAGGTATTATTACCTAAATAAGTTTAATGATTTGACACAAAGATTCTTAAATAACCCTAGTGACTCGTTCAAGGTAGTATTACCTAAATACCCCTAACATAGATGTTTTAACATGAAAGTTCCTAAATAATCCTAAAGACTTGATTTTGGTTTGTTTTGACAAAAAATACAAAACTAAACTTAAAAGGCTTTATGCATAATATTGCTCAATGGTCCTTAAATCATGAAAAATGACCTAAGTGGCTCTAAAATGCATGAAATTATATAATAGTCCCTTAAACATGAAAAATGACTAAAATGGTCCTAAAATACATGGAATTACTAAGTAGTCCTTAAATCATGAAAAAGTCTAAAAGTACTTGAAATTGCAAAATAGTCCCTAAAATGCATGAATTTGCATCATAATTCTTAAGTGCATGGAAAATGACTTAAATGACACTAAAATACATGAAATTGCATAATGGTCCCCTAAACTTGGAAATGACTAAAATGGTTTTAAAATATAGGTAATTTGCACAATAGTGCTTAAATTATGGAAAATGACTAAAATGACCTAAAATGCATGAAATTGCATGATAGTCCCAATGGAAAATAACTAAAATGACTCCAAAAATTACATAATAATGCTCAATATGCATGAAAACATTATGGAAAAATTACCACCAAAATGTAATCGTAAACATCTTTTTCTCAATAAACATACAAATATAGCATCATACATGATTTTAATACACAAAATGTTTCATCAACATTAACATTCTTGGATTCATTATTATGCATATTAGTTTTGTCATAATCACAATATTTACATGAAAGATGAATGGACATATAAATCATTTTCATAATGCATTAAAATGTTGTAAAATACATGTCATAATGATTTCAAGCACAAAACACCTCATTAACATAAACCTACATGGATTTATCATTATACATGGTGGTGTTGTCCTAATCGTAATTTTTTGTGGAAAATGTATGGACATGTGAATCACGATAATAAAATATGAAAATGTTATAAAATGCATACAATACAAATAATATGTAAGATAAATAACATTGGGTACCTAATAATGGCAAGAATAAAGCAAATAACAAGATGGGAACAACTATAAATCATGCCAACTTATTTTAAAATGCATGAAAACAAGTGTGCTTGATGGAAAGTTAATTTTTAAGAAATTTTAACAAAAATCATTAAAGAAAACAAAAGTATAACTTTTGGAAATCATAGTTCAAGATTTGTCCATAAACTTAGTTTTTGCACCTTTGACACAAATCATCACCTAAGCATGGTTTACGATCTTCAATCTCACAGAGAAAGGAAAAGAAGATGTAAAATGAAAGTAGAGATTGAAAGAAAAACAACCATAATTTTGAAGCTTTAAGAAAGTACATTATTTTTTTTCTTTTTTCTTTTGCTTTCTTTCTAGTTTCTGCCCATACTCAGCTGAAAACTAGCACTTTCCTCTATTTTGGATGCCCAAGAGGGTTTAAAACCTTCCTGGATGATTATATCTAATCTTTATATCCTATCGCCCATTTCTTGATAAACCATCCATGCTTGCTTGCAAGCAATCCATCTACATTACTAGGTGATCTGATCAAGAGCTACAATCCTTCTAAATAGGGCATGGTTTTAGCCAAGTTTGGTGGATAATCTCTGTTGCATCCTTTCAGGAAGAAACCCCCATCAAAATGGCTATATATTAGTTGTATGCATAAAAGGGATTTAACTCTAATCCAAAATAGCATTCCATTGAATTTCAACCAAGCTAAAATGAAATAGTTAGAAAATTATCAAATTAAATGCCATTTGGTTCCTAAGTCTAATTAAAGCGTTAATGTCACCTATTCCAAGCTAAAACAAACTCTAATGGTTTAAGCTTTGTGAGTGATTTTCAAGTTTATGTGTGCTTTTATTTTGATGTGAAAATATTAGTGAAAGAACTCTTGCACGGTTAAAAGTAATCCAAGGCCATTAGCATGGTGAAATGTAAGAAAACTTGGATGAAAAATCTTGTTTGTGGTGAAAAATGCCATATAGTTGTTTGTATTGATACAACTGCTTCTGGAACCAAAAAACCTAAAAGAACCCAACATTATGTCAATACAAAGCACATTTTTTCAATATAATATAAAAATTTTATCGATACACTGTGCTTCGTATTGATACAATTACAACTTTCAAGCTTGGAATGATCAAAACCCGATGATGTATAGATACATGAATGAAATGTATCGATAAATCTTCGTAAGTTTCATGAAAATAATATATATATTTTACTTTCCAAGTGTTTCCAATTGTTTAATTTAGTCCGTAAGCATTCCCAAACCTTCCAATTAAATCTTGAGATGTCAAAAATTGACTAGGGAAGAGAGGAATGTGCATTTCATTTGAGGTCTCGGATCAAGCACAACTAGTTTGAGTAGGGCCCGGACAAAATCAGTTGTCTACACCGAAGAGGCAAAATGACCTTTATTTTTTCTTTTTTCACATATTTTTATGCAAAAATTACCCCCCAATGGTCCCCCATGCCCTAGGCTATGTATTTTCAAGTTCTTATTGGCCAAGGACCCTTAATTTTGGGAACAAGGAAGCTCCTTACGTACTTTACCTCCAAAAAAATAACATACATGCCATTTTTATGAGCCTAAGATGCCCTTGCCCAATCTTGATTATTACATGAAACATCCTTAAAATCCTATCATCTTTTGCATGTTGGCCACCCCTAATTAGAATGAAAATGTGACCGAAATTGCATTTAAATAAAATAAGGACCAAAAATTAAAATATATGGATAAATGGACCTAATTTTATTTAAAAACAAATCCACCATGGCCTAGCCTCAAATTATATGATTTTTGGAGCAATAATTATAAAAAATAATATGGAAAATGAATATGGGAATTTTGAAGATAAATGGCTTGGATTTCCTAAATTAACGCTAATGTATCTATACATCACTGTGATGTATTGATACATTAGTCTAATATATTGATACATTATATGATGTATCGGTATATTACTGTCGA
>JBBYHL010001489.1:0-12727 GCA_038381835.1 Adansonia madagascariensis | reverse complement strand
CATTATAGATCAAGAATTGAGATGAAAATCATGTATATCAAGTAAGAAATTAAAAGAATAAGGAGAAATATTACCTTCTAGGCTTTACTCCTTTGAATCTCTTGAGAGAATAAGGGAATTTGAGAAAATACCTAAAATTTGTAGAATGCTTAAAGTTCATGAAATGTGAATAGAAACCATCTATTTATAGATGTTTAGGTGGCTTACCTAAGCTTAAGTCATCTAAGGATAAACTTAGGCATGAGTCTAGCCGCAACCAAAAAATTTTAAATCTTAATCATATGTTAATTTATGGACTTGTTAACAACTTGTTAATAAAAATAAAAATTAAGAGGGGTTGTAAGAGATTAAATATTTATAAATTCGATTACATATCCATGTTAACAACTTGTCAACACAAATCCTTATTGTTAAACCTCATAATGAAATTAGTTGCAATATGTCAAATGCAATACATAAAATATGCACATAAAGGTTTCCATGCACGACCTAAGTCTCTGATGGCAGATTTGATGGATTCATGTTGATAAAAAATCAAGCAGATGCCAAGTTATGTAACAACATATCTAAGTAAATTTCTGAGAAAAAATGACCATGCCTTCCTTGTCTCATCTCTCACAATTGCAAAGGCAATTGGTACAATGTTTTGATTGCTATCTTGTGCAACAACTAACAATAATGTTCTTTTATATTTTTCTTATAAGAATGTATCATCTATTTGCATAATAGGCTTAGAAAAAGGAAAGCTTTCAATGCAGACTTGAATGTCCAAAAAAGTCAATGAAAAATATGCTTACCTTGCACCATTAGTTGACCGTGGTATGTAGTTATAGTTTATAATTCCACTATTATGCCAGGAACAAAACATTGCATTGCACCTAACCATTTTGGTAAATCATTGTCGGATTTATCCCAATTACCAAACAGTTGAACAATTGCCTTCTAGTTTGCTATCCATGCTTTCTTATAGAAGGTCATGTATCTATACCTATTCCATATCTCTGTAACCAAAATTGAAACAAAAATGTTTGGATTTGCTTAGACCATAGATAAAATGCAAGAACAAATCATGTTAGAATCTAATTTTAGGCGATCTTGTGAAACTTATCTGGATGTATAAGTATGAGGGCCATTGTATTTTCTAATCTCGCATACTTGATTCTTTTTCAATAATGTTGCCCTTATGCTCTATTTGCATCCTGGGCCATAACATTTCTATGAGTGCGTTACATGCGATATGGATATTTGAAGGCCCACCATAATCATTAACATCCTCTAGCTCAGCATATTACTAAATTTTTCTGGCATTAGGAAACTGTTGATAGGCATCAAACATGTATCTCACATTGTCGTCATCTTCAAGTGGGAAAATCCTATATCGGATGCATCCTTTCCCCATAGAAATGGGAAGCCTATACTTGACCTCTGATACTCTTCTTTTGTTCCCAACTTTGATTTTTGTATTAATTTTGGCTTTCAGTTTGTCTATTGTGATGTTTTAACACTAACGCTTTTTGAAATGTCACTTTAGAAGGTAATACCTTTTTCACTGTTAAAAATTTGTCCATTAAAGTGGACAAGTGTGACAAATCTATTACTCATATTGCTTAATTAACCTGTAAATAAATACTATTTCCATCAAATACCATCCAGATTATCACATGTAAACATCGAATATAATATTTTTTTACAACAGTTTAACATATAAAAATAAATACTGGTAACTAGCTCTGAAGATGCAAATATTTATGAAACAAGAACTGATACTATTCATGTTCAATAGAAGAAAACAAAGGCTAGAATGAAGAAGCACTATCACTAAACTCTAAGAACAAATCTCGCAAAAAATGAAAACAAAAAATGACAATGATTAACTACCATATTAATAGAGTAAAAAAATATATGCATTAGTGTCATGCTTTTTAACACTCTCACATTTACTATGCATTAGTCAACTTTTTTGCTTTCGCATCAGAAGGAAGCTAATACCCCATGCATTTGTCACATTATTCAGGTTCCAAAAAATTTACTATGCATTACTCAACTTTTTCCCTTTCATATTAGAAGGAATCTGAAACTCAATGCATTTATTGCATCTTTCAGGTTCCATGAAATTTATTATACATTGGTCAACTTTTTTCTTTCATATCAGAAGGAATCTAATACCGCATGCATTTGTTACATCTATCGGGCTCTAAAATATTTAAATGCATTAGTCAACTTTTTCCTTTCATATCAAAAGGAATCTGATACATTATGCATTTCTCACATCTGTCGAGTTAAAAAAATTTACTATGCATTGATCAACTTTTTTCTTTTATATTAGAAAGAATCTGATACCCCATGCATTTGTCACGTGTTCTAAGAAATTTACTATACATTAGTCAACCTTTTTCTTTTGTATTAGAAAGAATTTGATATCCCATACATTTGTCATATCTATGGGTTCCAAAAAAATAACTATGCATTAGTCAACTTTTTTCCTTTCATACTAGAAGGAATCTGATACCTTATGTATTTGTCACATCTAAAGGGTTCCAAAAAATTTACTATACATTGTCAATTTTTTTCCTTCGTACACCCCATGCATTTGTTATATCTGTCGTGTTCCAAAAAATTTACTTTGCATTAGTCAACTTTTTTCCTTTCGTATCAATAGGAATTTGATACCCCATGCATTTGTCACATCTATCAGGTTTCAAAAAATTTATTATGCATCTTTGTTTAAATAAGATAAATTTCTTAATGCATAGATAGTTTAATTTTAACCCTAAATATTGATTTTTAAATAAACTACCAACTAAAAATGATAAAAATGATATAAAAACATATTACATAAATGATCATAGATGATAAAAATGGAAATTATACAAAAGATTTTTAAATAATAAAAATACATATTATACAAATGGTGTAAATAATAAAAATACATATTAAACAAATTAATACACATAAAACTCTATTGATGGGGGTCCTTTCACATAGTGTTAAACAATAATGTGGAGCTCTCCTATTACGCAGTGGCAATACTCATTGTTTAACATTCTTAGTTTTGTCTTCAATTTATCTTATGAGTGCTCCGAGTTTCACGTCCTCGATCTCTTACTATCATCATTGTGCTTCTTCCTGAATGGCTTCTTTCTGATTGGCTTCATCTTTAATATTTGAATTTAAAAATCCACCACTCATAGACACACCCATATCTGCCATACCCAAAATGGATTTCAACTGCTAGAGGAGCCAGCACCTGTTGCACTATAAATAGGAGAGGTATTGGTACCACTACAACTTGAAATTAGGATACCAAACTAGTACATGCTAGGCATATATGCTTGACTTGAAGTTTGTGTCAAGAGGTCAGCACTAACCTAATTGTTGGTGGCTCTAGCTGATAGCACCTATCTTCACCATTATCCCTATTGTGACTGAAAGAATATCAGTGACTGGATTATAATCTAGGATCGCATTCTAGTTTAAGATGACTAAATGGCATCCTAGGTGCATTAGCATTGTGAACATTTGCCCAAGTAGGTTGCCTTATCCTCTGATTAACTCTCGATGATGGAAAAATAAAAGGTTGACCTTTTTCATAGAACTATCGATGTATTCATCTGATAGTGTGAAATTGTTGTCCATACTTTTAAAACCAAAAGCAATTAGTATAGAATAATTTTCCCAAAACTATATCCATTTTCTATGCTTTTTGGCCCAATTTTCTAAATGATTACCACGCATGTCAATTTTGTGAACTTTGTCAAGGTTCACTGGTGTTTAGCGGATTGGCTATTGCATCCCAAAGTGGCATAGGACCGTGTTTGCCTGGTACCACTCCACAACTTAAAAGCATATTAGTGCCATATTTGTGCATCAGATGTGGCTACTTCTATAGGCTTCCATTAGGAGGCATGGCGTTATCTCATTAAAAAGATATGGCATCCACAAAATTGCAAAAATATATAGAAATTATTAGTGAACAATACGGCATCCGTTGGGTTAAATAAGCACATACTTGAATCTAACTACTTAAAAATATTTACCCTATTAGAGGTGATGTATTCAAGTCTTTCTCTGATACTTTTAAGCTAAGTTGGGGTAAATTTATAATCCTCTCAATTGTATCATCTGTTCAAATATATATCAAATTTTAATAATTTATATATAAGTATAACTTCCACACTAATGCAATATAAATGAAGTACTCAAGTTTATTACCGTAACGCAAGAGGGTATACAGGCTGTGCACTAACTCTAGGTGCAAGAAATGGCATCGTACCAAGCCATGACTGTAGCAGCCATAAACAACCTCTTATGTCATGGGTGCATTTAGTTACGGCCCGATAGAGTTCTCTATATAAAAACTCTAAACAGGCTGAACCCCAACTATAATTTCCAACCTCTTTAAAATCTTGCAAAACTAGAAGATACATTAAATGAATTTGAGTGCTAGATTTATCGGGCATTAACATTCATCCAATTAAGCATGAAATATACGTTCTAGTAGCACATTTTATAACTCGTATACTTGGATTTTGTGAGAGTATGGCAAAAGTTCCTTCTTACCAAATTATTTTGAATCTTAAGCCTTCTAAATAATTAGCTAGAAGGATCTTACCCAATAATTCAAGGCACACGTCAACCCATTCTCAGAAACTCCCTCTACTATTATCTTGCCATCAACTGGTAGTCTTAATTAAAGTGTAATATCTTTTAGGGTGATCGTGCATTCAGCATATGGAAGATGAAATATTTGCATTTTGCGTCTTCATCGATTAATCAAGGCTTTTATTAGTCTAGGCTCAGATTGAGGCGTTCTAACTAAAGCTGCATAGTAAAATCCAGATAACCTTAGATAGTCTACGATATATGTATTTGGTTCTTCAAAAGCAAATTTACATGGCTGTAACTCACGATCATTATCCTCTTCAAGAAGTCATTAGTTTATTAGTTATAAAATTCTAAATTCGTAATATATTAAAATATATAATTAATAAAATTTTAGTATCTCGGATAATACCTTTGACGATATATGAATCTCTTGCAATCTCAATAATGATAATGATGATGATGGTGGTGATGAAGCCATTATATTAATTGAAAATATGCCTATAAGAAGAATTGAAATTCTTTTAAAATAACTTCATTTATAAACTAAATTAACTTTTACAACAAAAAACCTTAATTACAACATAAATAAATTTCATCATGATAATAAATGATAAAGTGCACTATAATAAATTATAAAGTTAAATATCATATTCTTATTCTTTAAATAAAAAAACCTAAATTATACCTTAATCTCTCAAACAAATTTCAACTTCTACAAAATAAAAAAAAAATCCTAATTACCACAAAAATATTAAATCATGATAATAATTAATTACAAAGAGAAACTAAATTTAATCATGATAACAAGTTACAAAGTTATATTTCAAATTATTTAATTAAAAAGTCGAAATTATACCTTAATTAGCAACAACAAATTTAAACTTTTGTAAAAAAAAAAAAAAACTTAGTTGCAACAAAATAAAAGTTAACCATAATAATAAATTACAAAGCTAATTATATTTTAATAGTGCAAGGACACTTCTACAAATAAAAATAAAAACTACCTTCAAAAAATTATACAAAAATCCTCTAAAGAAAAATATTCAAATCTTGAAAATTTAATTAACTCTTTTCATCATCACTATGAGGAGAAGGTCATTGAAAACTCTCTTTATAGAGAGTTCGCCATCTCCCAACAATTTTAGAGGTCATGGACAATCCCAAAATAGTGGTCTGTGACCTCTCTTGTGTCAAGGTCATAGACCTTACCAAAAATTGGAAAGGCTATGACCTTTTCTCCCCCTAAAATAATTGGGGGGGCCAAAAATGATAGGAAAGGAACTCATCCCTTGAGGGAACTCACCCCTTCAAGGGGCTAGTCCCCAAATGAAAAAAAAACATATTTCAAGAATTAATCCTTAAATGGCAAATTTCAAGAAATAAAAAAATTTAGTATTATTGAAATAAAAAACCATAATGGGTATCGATAATGAAATTAAAATAGAGTGATTGAAAGATTGATAGAAGTGGGTGAGAGTTTTCAGGAACAACAAGTCTTAGGACTTAGAGACTAAGTAGAGATGACTAAAATATTTTGGGCTTTTTCACAAATACCTTTTGAGTGCACTTATAATTTGAATTAATGATAATTATAATGCATGATGTTTAGAATTGATTGCACATCTCCCTCTTCATTTGTTGTTCAACTTTAGAGCATTATCTAAAATAATTTATTGAAGGGTCCATATCAATATTTGTGATAAATTTGCACACCACTGTTTTTGTCGCACTTGCATATGAGGTTACTTTTACCCATTTTTGTAAAATAATGAACAACCACTAAGATGAAGCTATGTCAATTGGAAGCCTATAGAGTTATTGGCTCGATCATATGTATTCCCAATGTAGAGAATGGCCATGAAGAATTCATGACATGTAGGAACCACGAAAAGACATGGATTTTGTGCAAAAATTTTGGCATTTGTGACATTTTTGGATATAATCCATGTAGTATTCTATTGTCAACCAATAATACCTAGCTCTCATGATTTGCTTAGTCATCATGTGCCTATTGGCATGAATTTTGCATATTCCCTCGTGAGACTCTTCACGAATCCTTTTAGCTTCTAAGGAATATACACATCTTAACAACACTCAAAATTTCCATTCTTCTATAACACTTCTCCATCTGGGATAAAAACTATGACTAAAGTTGGCACAATCGGCCTAACTTTTGATATCTTACATAAGTTGATCCGACATGAAATTGAATCTAATCTAATTCAAATTGACTTAAAGGGTAAATGGCCCAAATTCGAAATATCTAAACCCCAAAAAAATAAAACTTTAAAACATTTCAACCCAATAAAGCCCAAAACCAACAAAATTTAAAACCTACAAAATTCACTATAATCTAAATCTGAGATTAATTAGATTTCAAACTTGTAAAAAATAAAATTTATAATTGAAAAAAACTAGAATTATAATTATATGATTTTATTTAAAATTTAAATATATAAATTTTAAATTTTTTCTTAAATAAAATATTTCATTTATGAAAATGTATTTATAATTTATATAATTATATTATTACTGTATTATCAATAGAAGTAAGTAATAATGAATCTTTAAGTTTGATTATGAAATAAAATTAATTTCACACAATTAAAAGTAAATATAAAATATTTTTAGTATTATCCTTATTATATTTACAACAAATAAACATGAAAAAAATAGTATTATTATTTGACATTTGATTTTATTATTCATTTGAATTTTTTTATTATAAAATAATCATTTGCAAAATATTATTAAACTTATTCAAAATTTAAATTTAAATACCATAGTAATTCAAATATACAAAAACTGATATATTTTTTAACATATGGTTAAATCTGATTTTTTTTTTGTAACACTATTAAAATTATTATAAGGGTAACTTTAAATCATATTTCTCTTAGTCTTTCATTAAATTTACTTGAACATTAAAATATTATCTTATAAATTAAAATATAAAGATTAAAAAAATTAAACAACTAAATTAAAAAATACAACATCTAAAGAAAATATACTTAAATAAAATATATTCTTCAATTCCTAAAATCAAGCAAATAAAATTTGTGATTCTTAAATACAGTGCATCAAATCACTTGTATAACATCTAAAATTTGAACTTATAAATTACAATTAAAACAAGTAAAATTACTCTTAATAAATTTTTTTGGAAAACTTATGTTCATCAACAATAAAATAACTATTTGAAAGTAGAATATCAACATATGCAATGAGAAACTCTTAATCCTCCTTCTTTCATGAGACAATTAATTCAATATCTTAACATTCATTGTTCCTCTTTAAGGTTGTAAATGAATTGAGCCATGTCAAGAATTTGAAGCTCTAGCTTAGTTTCTGAAAAAAAAAAAAAAAAAAGAGACTATTCAAGCTTGGCTCATTTATTTAAATGAGTCAAACTTAAAGCTTAGACTCAACATATTTAAAAATATGAAGCTTGAGCTCCATTTGTTTAGCTTGTTTATAGCTTCATTATTTTCTTTACGTACGACCTTCAATTCTCAATTCAACTGGTCCAACCAGTCAGTTCATTTAAATAGGATTTTAAATATTCTTAAAAGAATTTTATTGTTAAATAAATATTCAATATACTTATTTTAACAAAAACATTGCTAGATCTATGGATCTCAATTGGGCAGGCGCTTTACTAAAATTACAATAACAGAAAGTTCAAACTTAAATGACATATACTTGAGTTCTTTTGTATAAAAATCCATGATTCCTTAAAAAACCAAAAAATCCAGCATCACGCTTCCTCTTTGCAATTTAAATAAAAAACTAACACCAATCTCACCCATTTAGTCTTGGAAATTCAAGCACAAACAAAATCTCAAATAAATCCAAACAAAATCAAAGTTTCCATCATTTGCATAGCCTCCAAATAGATGCTTACCCTCTTCCATTAGGAAATAAACGTAAACAAAAGTAGAGTGGAAGCCGTATGCTTTCTAGGAATCACTGGGAAGCTTCTCCAAAACTGTGATTTCAATGGCTTAAAAGACTTCATAGGCTTAGCCTAGGAAACCAAATCCCATTTGGATATGTCAAATCAGATCCTAAATATTGTGGACTTCTTCTCACCGTGAAGAAATTTAAAAAATGGTTTTTTTAACAATATTTTTTATGTTTTTCAATGGTTTTTAGCGTATTGAATAGGTTTTAGGCTGGTTCATTAAAATTCGATTCTGTATATAAATCTAACTGATTCGATTTGATTTTTTTCAACCATGCTTTAATTTTATTACATCTCTCATAGAAGAATTTTTGAGTTTATTTATTTAATATTTATTAGACATCTTTATGCTAAAAGATTGGAGTAAGAGAATCTTTGAAAATTGAAATTAGGTAACATGACACTTAATTTTGTTAAGACCTACTTTAAGTATCTTTTAAAGCCCAAACCCTATTTTCTTAGGTTTAAAGCCTTTGAGAATCCCATAAGAGTTCAGAAGTCTCAAATAGCTCATGAGTAAGACCAAAAGCCCTAAACACTAACTTGGATCAACCTCGGTCAACCGAGTCAAACTTTATGAACTTGGGTCAAACCTAGTCAAATTTGGCAAAAAGAGTCATAGTGATGAGTTATAGATAAAATAGGATGAAAAAGGTCAAATAGGCATAATTAAGTAGAAATTATTTGGAAAAATTAAAATTAGGATGAATGGGTTAAAACCAAAAAAAGTCAATCATTTTCCAAAATGGTGAAAAAAGTCAACTTTTGATTAAAATTAGTTAGAAATTTTAACTAAGTCTAAAGCATGCAATTTATGAAAACTTTCACTGTGATATGGGATTTTTAGCAAGACCTTTTACAAATAGATTTTTCTTTATAAATTTTCATGTTAAACTTTGACAGATAGAATTTTAATTAAATTTTTGCACATGGAGCTTTCAAAAATTTACATATAGAATTTTACTATATTTCGTAGATTGAACTTTTAGTATAAAACTATCAATTTAACATCTTACATATAGAATTTTGATTAAACTTTTTCCCATAGATTACCTTCCATACACAAAATTTCCAAATTAATTTCTCTTTTTCATTTATATATGATTTTTTAAATCAATCCTTTTAGTCTTAGGTTTTTAATTAAACTTTGGGAATTTTCAATTTAACCTTTAGATGTGAAATTTTTAATTAAATTCTCATATATGGAATTTTCAATTAAATCTTTCAAATATGAATTTGGAATTAAGATTTTATATGTGAATAAAGAATTTTAACCTTGTAAAATCACATGTAGAATTTCCAACTAGGATTTTTTAGATGTAGAATTTACAAGCGGATTTTTCCAACCAAAATTCAATTCGACTTTTTAACCCTTCTTCCAACTAATTAAATTTAGGTTTAAATTTTAAACATATTATCAGCTATTGGATTGATTTTTGACTTTTCAAATATGTTGGCAACCATTGGACCAAAATTTTATTTTTCAACTTATTAGATATTTATAAATACATGTGGCATTTTATATTAAATTTCTTTCAACTAAAATTCAGATTTTGACTTTTTAACTCTTTTACATACTAATTAGAATTTAGATTAAATTTTCAAACAAGCTCTCAACCATTAGATCAATCTTTGATTTTTAAACACGTTGGAAAACATTGGATTTTAATCTAAGAGTTTTCAAAGCTTGGTGTGCATTAAAAAATTTAAATTAAATTAATTTTTTTTTTGCATAGGGTTAAGAGTTTATTATATTTTTCTTACAAAATATGAGACATGCATTAAATAAGGAAGTGAAAGAAATTCAAAGTGAAATAAAATAGTGAAAAAGCTTTAGAGAAAAATGACAAAAAGGAAAAAGAAGAAAAAAGAGAGAAAAATAAAAGAGCAAGAAAAAGAAAAAAAGGTGAAAAGTCTTTTATTTGAATTTAAGGTAGATGACTTCTATTTTTCTTTCCTTTGATTAATCTTTTCATCTTCATTACTATCTTGTTTTCTCTTTTAAGCTTTCGTTTTACTTTATTTTGCAAATTTTTTTTGTTATTTTTTTTTACTTTTAAAGCTTGATGATCCTAAGCTTAGGCTTTCGTGATTTGTTTGAGCCATAGGTTTTTAACAATTTTTTAGGGGCTAAGCATGAGCAAAACATTTTTCTTTAATTTAGATGTATTTTTATTTAATTAATTGTTGATGGTCCTAAGCTTATACTTAGGTGATGTTTGGGTTAAAGCTGTTTAAGCAATCTTATGGCCAAACTTTAAGCAACTAATGTCATTTTCATGTTCTCATCATGTTGTCATATTGTAATGTCCACTTTATTGCCTTTTTGATGATCATGTTGTCATGTTTATTTTATTGCCTTTAATATTCTATTTACTTTATGTAGATTTGGTTATTATGTCTATTTATTTATTTTTTTTGTTATTTTCATTTTTATTAATGTGATTGCAAGCTTGATGACCCTAAGTTCCAACTTAGATGGTTTGTTTAAGCCAAATGTTTTCAAACCTTTAAAGTGGCAAAACTTTAGCAAAGTTAGGAATTTTTTTTTTATTATTGCCTATAATATCCTGTTCATGTACATATTTACCTTTTTTACCATAATCTTTGTTCATGGTATCATTGTCTTGTTTATTTTCCAATTTGTTCATGTTGGTGCTACATTTACATATCAAAAGTTCTAACGGAATTTAAGATTTTGGGCTTAGTTTGTTCATAACATTTTCTCATTTTTTTATATTTAAAAAATCATACTTTTTAAGCACACTTTGACTAATGGCCAAACCTATAAGGGCTATTTTGGTCATTTTCTAAGTTGATCATGCATAATTAAGGGCATTTTAGTCATTAGCTTACCCTAATAGGGGTGTTTTGGTTATTTTTAAGTTGAACATGCATTCTAAGGGTATTTTGGTCTTTTAGCCAAACTTTGAATAAAAATTGAGTTGCTTAGGTCAAAACTCGAGTTAATTAGTTCATTTCAAGGCTATTAAATTAAATCGAGTCATTTTGAGTTAGTTTTGCAGTTTCATGCCAAAATGACTCCTTAGGTTCATTCTAGTATTTTTACATCAAGACAGCTTCCTTAGGGTCGTGTTAGCACTTTCACGTCAAAATTGAACCTTTAAAGCCATTGATACTTTAATGTTATTTCCTAACTTTTAAGGTTGTATTGAACCTTTCATGTCAAAACTGATACTTAAGAGTATTTTAGTACTTTTATGTCATTGTTGAACATTTAGGATCACGTTAACATTTTTATACCTGTATCGAATCTTCTAGGGTCATTTTAGTTTTTTCACACTAAAATTAGGTCCTTAGGCCATGTTAGCATTTCCATGTCAAAATCAAACATTTAGGCCATTTTTGTCTTTTCCTATAAAAAATGAGTCACTAGCGTTAGTTTTACACTTTCATGTCGAAACTGGACCATAGCTGTATTTTTATTTAAAATTGAGTTTTTAATTATATGCATGATATAACATGTCTTTTAATAAGAAACAAGGCAACATATTTGAGTTAAAAATAGTTCACAGATTTCATCTGGTATGTGGAAGAGGTCTTTTTGATTATTTTGAATGACAAAATACTCTTCTTGAAATAGTTAATTGAAATTTTCAAATAAAACTTTTTTTGTTTCACTGGGTTTCTAGTGGGGTACGAAAATAGTTTGTCTTTAGAAAATAAATAAATCTGACTTACTTCTAAAAGAAATAAAAATAAAAACATTTAATAATTTTGAAACATGGGAATTACTTCTTAATACAAAAAATTAAAACCAACTTTAATCAAGATTTAGGATAATATGTGATTAAGATGTACCCATTCATTGACATTGTGGGGGTGTTTATCCTTCTCCACATGTAAAGCCCACCAAAAAAATACATGTACTTATTTTATTAAATGGTTAGCCCAATTAAAATTTTATATTAAGGCCTAATTAGACTTTTTTAGGTTGTTAAACCTAATAAAAATAGAATTGCATAGGGTGAAAGCTGTTGCATTATTTTTCTGTTAGATAAAATTTTAGGAGAGTCTAACCCTAGGAAAAAAGAGGAAAGGCAAATCAATCTTGGAAAACACAAATTTAGGTGAGTTTTCATTTAGTTTTCATGAAATTTTTGTGTTTTTGATCAATTGGCACAAAACTAATGCTTT
>JBBYHL010001467.1:0-12728 GCA_038381835.1 Adansonia madagascariensis | reverse complement strand
CTAGCCTCAAGTTTTTTTTTTTTTTTTTTTCTGACGTTTTACTTCCACACAATCATTTCATGTCGATGAGCTTTAATGGTTGCGAAATCAATAAATGAGATCTGTCAGAATGGCCTTACTGTTTTGAGTCAATCTTGATCTCGTGCACCCATATCAGAATTGCAATAACAATAAACATACGTAACTCAGCTTTGATTCTAAGCAGTTAGTTCTTCGGAAAAATCCAGATAACACTTTAGAAGCAGAAGTGTTTCTTCTTTTTATTGTTCCCCAACATTTGAGTGTTCCTACCAACATAATTAACTGGTTTTGAAATCAAACAGAGTTTATAGAGAGATCTTGAGAGTTGATTAACAAATCATTTTGCATAATTTTTAAACTGCAATTTGTTATCAGAAGTCAACTATATGAGAGCACTGGATATTGGAGCACAATGTCACAAATTCCATCATAAATTTAATGAGGTTGAAAGAAATCCTGAATTATGTTTTCCCATGGAATGGAAGCAAGACAAGTTGCAAGCTAAACGTCATTGCTTAAGCCAATTTGGTAAAGAAATGTTGGCAATTACTAATCATCAGATAACCTACCAAAGGCAAGAGATTTTAGAAAAATAATGGACATAGAAGATTGAACCTAGGGTCGTGTTACGTATAAGTTAAATTTTGGATAATTTTTTATAAATCTGAGTTAGTCTCGTTTGAATTATTATTTTAATAATAATTTTTATTTAAATTTAATTATAAAATATATAAAAATAATATTTTAAAATCATTATAAACAGTAAAATAAATTTTTAAATCAACCTGAGCTTAAAAAGAAGAATTTCAAAAAATCCGAATCATAGCCTGTTAACCTATGATAGTTAGATATCACAGCAAAGAGGTGTTGGCTTGATATTTTTAAGATTTTTTTAGTCAAACTTAGGTTAGGCCAGGCTTAGATTAATCTAAATTTGAATTACCCTTTAAAATAATTATAATAATTAAAAATATTTTTAAAATATTTAAATAATAATTCAAATTAGATCAAATTATTAAGATATTATCTAAAGCTGATTTATTGTTAGGCGAGATGAGATATCTTATTATAGCACAAAAAAATTAAAAAAAAAAAACTTACTAGTAGTTAAAATGATATATTAAAATTTAAAATATATATTGATATTATATCCGAAATCTAGATGATATAGCATATACCTAAAGTTTCATGAACAATCTGGCCACAATTTCCCATGAATCTCATGCCATTTCTTCACGTGGATATTATACAAATAGAAACACAATAATTCATAGCCGACAGAAACAAAAATATTGTAATGTCAAGAGATTCCGAGCTTTTTATTACTTGGGGTCTCTCCAACTTATAAACATATATAATATTATAAGTATTTTAAAGTGCAATTAATCGAATAATTTTTCATATGTATATTTATGTACTATGATAATTATCAAATGGTTGGTTTAACGTTGTTATAAAGAAAAATATCTGAAATTTTATTTTATCTTGAGAAAATAACACAAATAAATATAATTAAGTTTCCCATACATTTGGTACATTTAGATATGATAATTCGTATTTTTATATAATATTCGTATATTTTATTATATCATAATCGTGTTTAAGATTTTTTATATATTTATATTAATTTTGATATATTTATAATTCATATTAAATAAATTTTAAAAATATATTCGTGTCATATTATATCATATTTTTTTAACTTTATACATATTATATTTATATAATAATATTAAATATTAATAGATATATTTCACTCTACGCTCTTGAAAAAAAACCACATATTTGCATTAAAAGACATAATATCCTTCCTGTTTCATTGACCGACCACGTACGTTGCGGGAACTCTTCTATCTTAAAAATGCCACCAATATTTCTCAAAGAGCGTTCACTTTTCACTTCAAATCTTGATTCAGTTTCCACCCTTTCTATTCCTTCCTTTCTGCAATTTCCCTGTTATTTTTTATTTACTTTATAATCGAATTTGAAATATTATATAATTTATATATAAAATTTAACATAAAAATATAATTATTTTTATATCATAGTAGTTCCACGCAATCACTTTGTATCTAATTAAATGTCTTTGCTTTCCCATTCTCTATGATCTTTTTCTAAATCATGTAACAAACATCGGTACATACAAACTTTCATGCAGGCCTAATCATTCGTATATTTATGTTATATTTATGTATTGTATTATGTTATAATTATATTTAAGATATTTTATATTTTTATTAATTTTAATACATTAATAATTTTTATTTTAAAATTTTTAAATATATATTTGAATCGTATTATATCATATTTTTATTAATTTATACATACTATATTTATATAATTATGTTTAAAATTATTAGATTTACTTCCACAATGATTGTTTTTTTTTTATTCAAAGCACAGACTTATAAAAAAAAAAGCTATTTTTTTTCCCAGAAATAACTTAGATCAAATCCTTAAATATCTGATTCAAAAGCTTGCAAGTCTTTCTCAATGATTAAAATTTACCAGTTTTTACCGCCCTGTTGTAAAGAAGATTGAAGCTTTAAAAGCTTAAAAGCCCAAGCCTTTTTTAAAAACCAAATATTCAACCAAAAGGATAAACCTTGGCTACCGGCCACCCCTTTCCTCAAATATTATAATGAGAGTCGATTTTCTTTTTTTTTCATTTACGTTTTTTTGTTGGAAGTTGTCGGGGTAAAACAACAATTCTACAGCGATTAGTTAAGGATATGGACGGGAGTTTATAAAAACAAAGGTCGCATTTCCTTTATTGAGGCATCTTTTCTCAAAAGATAGAACTGTAAGGACAGTTCGTGCATTACTCCAAAACAGATGATATCTCATAGCGGGCGCAGTCCGACAATTATTGCATCAATAATGGCGCTGTCTGTGAGAAACGACAAGCCATATGCTCATAATCGAAATTTCATTCAAGCATATAAATAAGTAACTTCGAGTTACTCGACCTACATAAAACTTGGCATATAAACAGACAGTGATAACTTGATCACTCAATCTACAACCGAACTTGCCTACTCAATAGACGTCGTTCAAACCCTTGCCTGAGAGCTAATGTTGAGGTAAGACAACAATCACACATTGATTAGCTAAGGATATGAACTATAACTTATAAAAGCAAAGGCCACCCTTCCTTAAAGTATTTTTTTTTAATGACAAAATTATAAATACAATATGTGGACTGCTCCAAAACGAACAATATCTCATAACGAACATAGTCCGATAATCCTTGCATTTCCCCTGCAACTAGTTCTTCTTTTAATTCCCGTTGAATTTCTCCATTTAAACCTTGTAAACTATCGAGTTTTTCACTCAAAATATATAGATTAACCAATACCCAAAAATCCTTTTCCTTTAACTCTTTTGAATATCCTGATTTGCCAGTTGCCACCCATTTTTTTTTTTTTAATCTTGAAGACTTCCTCATTTAGTTTACAATAATCTATACTTTTCGCTGAAAAAGCTTCACTATCTTTAATCCGCCGATTTGCTTTTTGTTACTGGTTTTAAACTTCCGGTGGTGAGGCAACGTTCAACAATAGTGAGAACAAATATGAGAAAAATCTCTAAGGTAAATGAGCCTTGCCTTTTCTTTTTGGCTTTTCTCGAGGATTCGAATTAACGTTTTCGTCGGATTTTGATTAATGTGTTGCTGAAAATCTGAATCTGTTTTGTTTGGTGGCTGCTACAGAATTCGTGGCTTAAAGTAATCGTGAGAAAATGGCTGAATATACCGAGTGGAGCAGACGAGTTCCAATCCGATTACGGGATGAACGGTAAAGAAACTCCCCTTCATGATACGTCATTGTTTCATTCAAAATCTTCATCGGAGGTTTTGTTTTCGATTCAAAAAGTAATCCATACTTTTCTTTTTTCCAGATTACATTGATGATGAAAGAAGTTGTTCTGACGAAGATTATTATGTTATCGTACCGGAAGATTTCTCAGGTTAATTTAGTAGTTTTAATTTCCGTACTTAAAGGTTTTTGACGGCTATGATTCATTTTAATTGTACGTCAAAGAGAGAAATCAAATCTATTGGGTCAACTAATAAAAAATTTAATGTTAATTAAAGTTTTGATTTATAATAAAAAAGTTAAAAAAATTTTATTTTTTATTTAAAATTTTATTTAATTAATCAAAATTAATGTAATTATTGGATATCAAAGAATTTAAAAAAAAAAATTCATAGGTTTGGGGTATAGTCGACAACTGTTGACCCTGTGTTCTTTTCTTTGCCACGTGGACGGTCGAGATTTGACTTGCTTTGTAGCAATAGTACTACTAGTACGCTGATTTTACTTCTGTTTTTAACTGCGAGGGTGTTTTTTTTTTTTTTGTGGTTTCGATAGAAGGCCGGTTGATGGAAGCTGCGGACGGGATTAAACCGTCGAAAATCATGCTGGATACACCACCTATAACCGATTCACTCAACCTCAGGTAGATCTACTAAATCGGCGTTACACAAAACGAATACGATCTATTTAAAGATGATTAACACGATACAAACGGCAACATTTGTGCACAAATCATCGAAAGCAAGCACAACAATCAGTCTTTGAAATATTTGGGTTCACTGCGAATTTGATTAATCCTAAGGCAAATAGATATGTGAAAATCAGACTTTTGATAGCGCTTTAATTCTTGTTTCAAGTAATGTTAAGGATGCTAATGAAAATCATTGACCTTCATACAAACTTATTTAGGAAATGACACAATGAAGAGAGTTTTAGAACTTGGTTTAGATACTATATACGAAGCAAACTAGAATTATCGGAGTTGGAAGGTATTTAATTTATCATTAATAGTAGTGTTTTATTTGTTGTTTTATTAGAGTGATCTGAAGTTTTTGGTTTTGGTTTGATAAGGATTATGCAATAATGTTGGGGCTTATTTTGGAGTTTTCCAGGATATTTTAGGAACATGGAATGTCGGAGGGAAGTCACCCCATGAAGGTTTGAACTTAAGAGATTGGCTAAGGCCATCCACTCCTGCTGATATCTACGTTCTTGGGTAAATTCTTGCTTCACTTCGCAAGGGCGATGACATGACATGATACTAGTTTAAACACTTTGTTTGTTTGTTTTTACAAATTGGGTTGTTGCTTGTATGGTTAGTGCATGTAATCTTGTACATAAAGTTGTTCTTTTAGAGGTATCAACTATTCAACTTGGCTGTGGGACTGACCTGACCGCAGTTGATGCCATCTTAATATGCTCCACAGATCATAACCAGCTTCAACTTTGCCCACTAGGAGTCCATCAGTCCACCCTCTTTGCCCCCCACTTCCAACCTTTTAATTACTTGCCCTAGAAGAAAACAATTAATGAATAAATAATTTAGTTTTTGAAGCTACATTACTTTGAATTTTCATTTTAGTTGAAGTACTTGTATTTGATACCTGTTTCCGATACATGTTCGATTGAGTATGGGTAATAATTCTCTAAATAAATGAAAAAAAAATAAATTAAGTATATCCGTATCGGACACTGAACCCAAGTTCGAGTAATAAAATTTTGAAAGTGTAAAAAGAAATTTTGTTAATTTGGGATGATTTGCTGAACCAGATATTTCTGTGCTAGGTTTCAGGAAATTGTACCTCTAAATGCTGGCAACGTACTAGGAGCTGTGGACAATGGACCAGCTACCAAGTGGCTTTCACTTATTCGTCAAGCTTTGAATACCAGCCAAAGTGTCGAAGAACTTCTTCAATGTTACAACAACGTCATCATCGAAGCAAACGGTCCATCGTCACCGCAGCTTGAGCAGCAAGCAAGCTGCTTGAAGCCTGGGATCTGCTTTTCCTACTTACTCTCGATGGAAGATGAACTTGGCAATGAGGAGTTTGAAAGATTGCCGCCGGACTTGAACTCGAATGCAAGTGAAGAAGGCTCTTCTAACCCCAATTCCGTGTTTGGCAGTCCACTGCAGCAGCGCCGATGCTTCTGCCTAGCTGCAAGCAAGCAAATGGTTGGGATTTTCTTGTGCATTTGGGTTCGAGCTGATCTTTACAAGCATATTAGCAACCTGAAAGTCTCATGTGTTGGCCGTGGAATCATGGGATATCTCGGAAACAAGGTCAGCAATTGCATTATTATGCACCGTTTGTCCTATGTTACTCTAATTCTTATTTTTTTTTTAAATATTCGTATCTAACACTTGTATCTAATATATTTTTAAACATGGATAATGTATATGACCCTCAACCCTCAAAATACATGATAAAAGTTAAAATATATATATATCCGTATTCGACACTAACAACAACTAATTCTTTTAATTATTTCATAACAGGGTTCAATATCCCTTAGTATGACATTGCACCAAACAACATTTTGCTTCATCTGTACCCACTTGACTTCCGGCGAGAAAGAAGGGGATAAGATCCGAAGAAATTCGGATGTTGCCGGAATATTAAAGAGAACAAGGTTTTGTGATTCATTTAGAGATCTTAGGCAGCCATTTCTTCCAGCGCAAAACATTTTAGACCATGAGTAAAGCTCCATAATCCACTGAAAAACTCATGAATTTTAGAACTTTTTCGTAGTTTGATCTTAGATGTTTTCCCTTTGCTTGTATTTGTTCAGCAAGATTATTTGGTTAGGGTATTTGAGATATCGGCTTGCTGCGGGTTGCGGTGATACGCATGACTTGCTGATGAAGGACTGGCAAGGGCTTCTAGAGAAGGATCAGGTTAGAAGCTAATCTAGACAAGCTGTTGTCAGTCTTATAAGGCTCCTATCATTGGCAACGCGGTGGGTCGGATTTTCCTTGCTCTGACCGGAACCTCCGTTCGCATATACCCGAAATTCGTCTTGAACTTAATTTTAATTAAAATTTTAGCTCTCAAAATGAAAAGGCTCCCTTGACTCTTATCCGCTTTGAATCTTTACTTGATGCTTTATATTATATTAATTTTTATAAAATTAAACTAAATATATAATAAAATCTTATAAAAAATTACAATATCATGGGTTGAGACGTGATGAATTTTATCTAAAACTACATTTGACCCTAATCCCAAAACCTTTAAAAAAAATAACTGACTCACCCCGCCCAACTTCGATTTTCAAAAAGAAAAAAAAAAAAAACCCACTCCTATAGGTTTGGTCTGGTCAGTACTTGACGGTTCTGATTATTTTACCAACTTTGTTTATTAAGATTTAAATAATGGCTTTACGATTATTATTTTATAATTTTAATTTAAAAGAAAAATTAGTTGACCTTGAAATGTTTAATTTTATTGCTCATTTTACGATCTAACATGTGATATTTTCCCTCACTGCTGGACAGTTGAGGGTAGAACAAAGGGCCGGTCGGGTGTTTAAAGGATGGGAAGAAGGCATTATATACTTTGCTCCTACTTAACGAATATCTTAAGATTCCGATGACTATGTCGTCCAAACAACTAAATCGAAAGAAAAACGACGTAACCCTGCCTAGTAAGATCCCATCTATGTTCCTTTCACCTCCGTTTTTGTTAATTCTTAATAATTATATCTATGTTACTCCTTTTTTTTTTTTCATTAAAGTATTCAAGGTAATGATCTGATCTTTGAAAGACTTTCTAAATATATAAAAATATTTAAAAAATGATAATATTCGTATTTGATACTTACATTTAAATCTGAGTAACACAAAATTGAATACATGAAGCAGGATTAAATTAATCCCAAGTTGTGCACTCGTTAAGGATGCTTAATGTTGGTAGCAAGTAGTTGCCTTCATCATCCTTAAAAAAAAAAAAGTATTTATGTTGATATCTGACCCAAAGAACATGACTCTGATCTAGTCTTAGTTGTTCATCATATTTACCCTGTATCTATTCTGCTCTGCTGGAAGACATTAAAATATAAACCTCAATAATTAGTCGGTATTATCATGCTCTCATCACGAACAAAGTTATGCCGGGAAACACTGATACTATTAGCAGTTTTCTAAAAAGAAGTTTCAGTTTTCAACATGTTCCATTTTTACGTTACTCGAATTCTTGGTTTCTTTTAAAAAGTATTGTATCCATTACGTGTTTACCAGCTTTCGCTAGCCTGGGAGAGTGAGCCATTTTTCGAATCTGACTTTCTACTGAAAAAAAGAACGAATGGGCATGGGAGTTTGGACATAGATATATGTTACATTATTTATATTTAAATATAAATATTGAATATAAATTTATGTATGATATAAATATATATATTTGAAAATATATTGAATATGAATAATTGATGTGATGACCAGCATTTATTACTTCTTTAATCTCATTAGCTAAGGTTTTAGTTGAACTTTCAACTCAACTGTTCAGATTAATTATAAAGTGGTCGGCAAGTGAGATTTATCCTCTTCCTTCGAATACAATAGTAAACTCAAGTAAGTGTTTAATCGACCATGTTTAATTAATGTTATATTGCCAAGACTGGTGAAACCTTAAGCATTGACATGCTATCTCACCTTCATTAATTTTTTCTTCGTGCTGTCCAAGTAAAATGCATACTAAAATACCAAGTCAAAGACTTAATTATTTCCTTGATACAAAAATTTATATTGCAAATGTTGGGATGTCAAATCTTAAATATGTTGGATGTGACTTATTAATGGTGATTAGATGAATCAATCAGATTACTTCTTAAATTCTCAAGTGTTGACACAAAGAGGTTATAGTTTGAGTTCCTTGAAATAATAAAAAGTATTAAGGATGCTGAAATTTCGAATCTTAAACTTATTAGAGATTGCTTTTTAATGTTGTTGCATGAATCAATTAGATTAATACGGAGAATCTCTAAACTTATTATTCCATTGAAGAGTTATCTATGCAAAGAACCTAAGCAATTTTTGATAATTACAGGTGCGATAGGATATTGTGGAAAGGTGAAGGACTTGAACAAGAGTGGTACTCAAGGGGAGAGTCTAGGTTCTCTGATCACAGGCCAGTTTATTCCCTCTTCTCAGTCCAAGTCAACTTAGCCTTAGCAAACAAGCTAATCTCTACCGCTAGATCCTGCCCACCAAGATTTTCAGCAAAAACTACCTTGTCATCAACTTGTCTGGCCAAGGTCCAAGCTGAGGAACTGTTGCTAATTCCCCCAGGGCATAAAGCTACATAAATGCAACTATCAGGTTTTGAGACACCCTCAATGTTCAGGTCCCAAAAAAATGGCCCACCAATAGTGAAGTTACAACTGTAATTATTTGACACGTGTTACCCCAGGCAATTTTTACGGGTTCAGCTTACTTCCACTTAGACTGCCTATTCATTAAGTTCGACTGGCGGTGTCAGGCGCGGACCGACTCTTAGAACACCATCGCCTGCTACTCGGAGCATTTCTTGGTTCATGAATCTGAAGAAAAATTATACTTGAAATTGCATGTGGATTCTGGTCTTCATGCCTGATTTTTGAGAAAGGGGGATTCTGTAAATATGTTCAGAAATTAGAAGCAGTGATTATTAGATGTTAGATGATTAGAAGTGAAGCAGGCCATTTCAGAGGCAGAAGTTAAAAAGAGGAGGGGTGGCTGGATCTCAGAGGCTTCAGTATATTAAAAAAAAAATTCGATTAAGCTTTTAAGCTATTCATATCAAATATTAAGATACTAAAATTCGACTTCATAATTTGAGCTGTTTAAGCTCGATAGTTTGATTACGTACCGAATCTATATTCTCCAAATAGGCAGAAAGCTCACCTCCAATTACGAAAAGCAAAGAAGTTTGACATCCGATCTCATCTTTGCAATGCTACCTCTGTCCAAGCTTTGCAAGTGATGGATATTTACGTTAATATTTAATATAAATACAAATTCATCCTAAACAAGCTTATACGCAAATTATGAGTTCATTCTCGAACAATAAACTACCTTAGTGTTTAACTTAGCAAATCCGCACAAACATATCTAAATCGAAATCAATTTTGTTAACTATGGGTTAGCAAATTCTCAAGTAATTGAAAAACCGACCGAAATCAACCTTTTTCGATTTTTTTGGTTCTTTTTTTCAATTATGATTTTATTCACTTAAATCACTTTAATTAGTCCGTTCGCTATTTTATTTTTCTTAATCGAACTGACCTATTAAATCGATTTAAATTAAAAATATATTTTACTAATATTAAACCCAATCCACTTATTGTTATGAAGCCCACAGTCAACCCAAATAAGGCCTATCTTATTGCCTAGCCCAAGCCAACCTACCAAACTCACCCTCCCTGACCATCATTAGCCTACGAAGCTTTACCCTCTTAAGTCCCTAACCATTTCCCATTTCGTTTGTTTCTCAACTATTCTCAAGTCCCTGTCCATTACCAATTTCAAATCATCTCATATCATCGTCGGCAGCCGATAATTCGACTAGAGGAGCAAACACCAATTGGTTCACCAAACCCCGACCCAGGCACCTAGCAGTAACGTCACAAGTTCTCTACTTGAGGTGTTCAAACCCTAATCAAAGAATTCAAAACTCATCTGAAAATCAAAGTCAAGTGTGGTGCCTCTCTCATTTCTGATCTTAGATATCTGATTGAGGTTTTTATTTTTTTGGAGAAGTAAGTTTTAATTTTTCACATATGTATTTAGTATAGAACTCCTTTCTTCTTCCTTCATAAGCACATTTTTCAAATAGGGCGTTTATATTGCTTTTCAAAAGCAAAAAAAAGGGTACATTAAACAATTTTTTTTATATTTAAATAATTTCAAGAGCTTGTTGGCTACATTGAAGATTATGCTTTCAGTTACAAGCCTTTAGTTCTAGATTTAAGTTGGGACTAGTTAAATAATTTTCAATTAATTTTAGGTATAAATGAAGAAAATAATACATTGAACTCCATGCTATAACCACTGCAACTAAGGCTGAACAAATCGATCAAATTGAATTGACCAAGATCGATTTCAATAGTCATTGTCATCGGTTTGGTTAACATAATGAATTTTTTATTTATAAAAACCAATCGACTGATTGCTCACTCTTACCTTCAATATAAAAGTACTGATTGTTTTCTATCAAAAAATGACACCCCCCATATAAGGGTGACACTTGTCCTGTATCACCCTCGGCACATTAGGTACATAAATTGGTAATTATGCTAACTAGGATCAGGTAAACCTAACAGATTGCCTCAGATCCTACATGACACTAAATATAAAAGGTACGATGTAAGTCTAAAATCCTCAAACCTTGAATTAAATTAAGTATCAAAGCATGTCTTTGAATACTAATTTTGACATTTTTCTAACTTCTCGAAATAGTACTCAACTTTTTCATTAAAGGACTGTTTCCACAGCGAAAACACCATCAACATAATTTTACTGTTGATATATTGAAAAATAAATTAAAAAGAAAATTCTTATACTCTTCCTATTGACAATGGCTAATCAACATCACTGTATCAAATTTGATCAAATCGACATCAAAATAATCAATCTGATGAGAGGTTAAAAATTGTTTTTCCAACATCCATTAATCTACCTTTTTCAAATAAATTTTTTATTTTTTACTATATCATAATGTATTATTTTATTTGTTGACTTCTTTTTAAAGGAGACTAGAGAGGGTTGTAGTGGAGAGTAGAAATGAGACTTGAAATGAGAAAAAAAAAAGTTAGAGGGGTATCAGAGTTCGGACTCCGAAGCATACTTCGATGCTTAAGTTAGTTATGGGAACTTTGGAGCAGGGAGAGAGTGGAGAAGAGATAACAGAGTAGGGAGAGTGTTCATGCATACCTCGGGACTTCTCTTCCTTTTTTATACTTGGGTGTTCTTATAGGCTTGTATTACATGCCTTTTGTCATTGCCTCGGCTGGCTGTCAGACGACTAGTTTGTTGGTTGGTCATGGTGGCCATATATGTTAAGAGGTGTCAATGGTCTCCCACTGGTTCTGAACAGGAGCCGCCTTAATGGTGATGTCTTATTTAGTGGTCTCAGGATGAACTATTCAATGGTCCCTGTCGAATAGGCAGGCAAGCGTATTAGTATTCAGAGTATATTGCATTGCTTATTTGGAGATCACGTGACCGATCCCTTGGTCAATGCCATTTGGTTGATTGGGTTTTGGTCACCTTTGGAGACTTCTAATTGATTGGGCTTTGGCCATCTCTAGTGCTATTTAGTCGATTGAATTTTTTATCATAGCACTATTAGTTTTATTTCTAAAATATAATAATTTCATTGTTTTCTTTTTCTTTATTCAATATTGAGAGTGAAGAAAAAGAGTGCATCTTAGAGTCCATTGTTTATTATTGGTAATTTCTGTTGACGTAAGAATTTTTAAATTGATATTTATTACGAAATATTATCTAATTTAAATCGATGTTTGAATTATTTTAATAATTTTACTATTTACTTTTACTCGGTACGTGAGCCATTTAACACAATTTTATATTTTAAAACAAAAAGACGCTTTAGAGGACTTGAACCTAAAACCTATAGTAAGGTATTTCTACGTGCGTCTTGGAAGTAACTAGGAACTATCTTTCTCCAAATCAAGTTGCTCTAATTATGTACTCCAAGATTAGCTAACAACGTTCCAACAAAGCAAAAAGCGAGAGCTCAAAACCCTTTTTCAAATATAATAATAATAATAATAAAGATTCCATTAGAATTCTTTGTTTTATTATAAAAAAAAAAAGAAAATGCTGTAAAGCGTCATGTAATTTTTGGGTGAGTATTGAAATTTAATTTTAATAGTCAAATTTTATTTTTCTTA
>JBBYHL010001368.1:0-12735 GCA_038381835.1 Adansonia madagascariensis | reverse complement strand
CCAACTTAAAATCAATTTGATCCGATTAAGATAAGTTCGATACGTTGCTCAGATTAAGACAAACTGTTGTCTTATCCATACAATTAATACTATTCATGTTAAACATGTTAAACCTTCGTTAGTGTTCAAAATTTGAACATGCAAAACGGTTGAATAATATTCAAATTTCTTTTGAACCGATGAAACGGTTTTTGTCTCAAACCGCTTTATATAAAAAGGCAGGTTTCTACAGTTTTTTAACTGTCCGAACTTGTTTAAATTGTTTGGTAAAAAATAATTATTATCTTGTCCAAAAATTATCTGGTTTTTTATTCTCTGATATTCTGATTCTATCATCATCCTAGAGAGGATTTAACAACATCTAAAGTTCTTGTTGTTGTCATTGTCGTGTTCCAACTGCAACCAGATTGAGAGATTTGGGAGATGAATTGAGACAAAATTATCGAACATGATAAGCAGGCAATATAAGCAGGCAAAAATCATTTTAAAATCAGATATTTCAAACTTTAACTCAATCTAATTACGGAGTTTTATTCTGTATAATTTGTTTTAACCAAATCGATGTTTTCTTTGTTATATCGTATTTCTTATTCGTGTTATTTTTACCGGTTCTGAATAATGCAGTATATTGTTATTACTGTTTTTTATTTCACCGATAATTTTGTTACATGCAATATTGTGTTTTATTTTTCCAGTGCTATATTGCCAATGGTATTTATGTTATTTTTCGTATCATGTTCATGTTATTTTTATGCAGTTTTCATATTATTTTTTTCGTATCTTATTTTATATTAAATTTTAATTATTTATATATTTATATTATATTCGTATAACTTTACATGTTAAAATCATGATTAAAAATTATATTGAAATAAATTTGATACGTTGACTTGTGTTATATATATTTATATCCTTTTTGGTAATTTTTTATTTAGTAAAAATATATATATCTAGTAAAATTGTTTACATAATTCTTTATTTTTATGTATTAAAAAAATTATTAATGCTTACCTAATAATTTTAGATATTTTAATAAAAATATTTATCTGATTAAAAAAATACCAAAAATAAGTCAAAATCAATAAAAATACGAAAAATAAGTAAAAAGGAAAAGAAAAAGTGCTGGGCACCTACAACATTGGAGGCCTAGCCTAATTGGCACCACCTATATTGGAGATACACCTGGCGTCTCCAAGTGCGATGTGCCGACAGTCTTGGAGCCTCCCTAGCAGAAGATGCCAAGGCCTTGGCGCTTCCGACTTCGATGAAACAGAGAAAATCAAAATACCATGTGAGGAAAACAATAATATTTTCCAAAACAACAATATTCTGATAATTAATTTTAAAAAATAACGTTAGCTTGGTTAATGTGCCAAAGTGGGTAGTTATCTTAGTTTCTACCATTCGAGTTTACATTTTTTGCATATCCTACCTCCTACTATAAGCTTTTGTGACAATACTCTTGTTACGTCTTAAAGTAAGCTTTTTATGTAACAACCCTTTACTTGATATCTTTTTATTTGAATTTGAAGGAGAATATTATATACAGATATATATTCAATAAAAATATATTTAATTTTTTTAATTTTTAATATATTTAAAGGTCATATCTCTTATTCATATACGATAATATATTAGATATAATTATCGAATATAAATATTTGAATAAAAAATTTTAAATAACATAATGACACTAGTACATATCTCTTTTTCGTGTTAAGAATATTCTAAACTAAATTGAAGCAATAGTTAATTTGCTTTATACTAAGTTTGCATTTTTCTCATATCAAAGCCTTACGATCTTTTCTTTAAGGGGAAAAAAAAATCAAAATCATATCATTTTTTGTATTTTCTAGCCGAAGTGTAGCTGAAGCATAAAAAGGATTAGAAGGATGATATGATTACTATATATTTGGGAATCGTACATAATACAATATTCTCTTTGAAGGACATACGTTTTCATTAAATAAAGTTTGGGTCTTAAGTAGGAAGAAAAAGATGCCTCTAACAGACTTGTCGATGCTTCTTTTACGAATGGTCGAGTACGGCCCTGCAACATAAAGAAGTTTAGAAAGGTGTCAGAGTTGGTACTCCGGGACCCTCTCCGATAGCTAAGTCAATATATGATCTTTTGGGGCGTAATAATGGAGATTTTTATATCAGAGAAAAAAGGGTCCCTATAGAGGGATATTTTCTCAAAGGACAAATCTGTGAGGATAGTCCATGACTGCTCCAAAGTGGACAATATCTCATAGTTGGTATAGGCCGACAATCATTATATCAACAAGACTATCATTGCTAATTACGTGAGGTAGACTTGACAATTTTAACATGAACTAAAAAATTTTGATCAATTCATTTGAATTTGATTCAATTTCATTTGATAAAATGAACTAGAAAATCATATTCCTATTACACAATATAAAATCATATAATTATCTAAAGTTCATATTTTTTGATATTTTCTAATTATGAAATTAACCGTCTAGAGCAATGCATAAAATCCTAATATAATATATCCTATGATGAGCCTCTTTAAGGAAATAAATGCATGTTTTTTGAATACTTTTGAGGTGAAAAATGTTTTTGGCAGGTTTACTATAACATTAAAGGAAACCCCAAAGACAAGTAATACTTAAATACTAAATTTATCTAAATTAAGAATAAAAATAGTTTTAACCAAGACCACTAATAATAATATAAGATTAATTGGTTTGATTTTCAGATGGACGTTGAGAGTGCTAATACTATCTTCATATATAATCAAACTCAAAAGCTTAGTATTGCAATGCAGATCAAAACCTATTATTTCTAAGTAGCTTTATCAAGCTTTGAATTTTTTTTTTTGGGAAGAACAGACTCAATTATGTGACCAATCACACTTGAACAAAAATAATTGGTGAAGACCCTTTTTCGCATTTAGCAATAGAGATTTTAGACTTGTATGAGGAAGTAAAATAATTAACCTAAATTGGATTTAATACTAAGCTAACTGAGCAAGTTTCATTCTTTTTTCTTTTTGAATTTTTTCTAGGCTGTACTTATATTTACCTAGTGTTTAATCCTCACGTTCCCTAAATTTTATTATTTACTTAAAGATAATTTTTAAAGTAAATTATAAATAAAAAAAATACCTATACACGAAATTGATGATACCAAAATTTAATTCATTCAAGTTATATTTAAAAAAGTAATAAAATATAAACTTAACACAAATATATTTATAATATAACTACAGCATAAATATATGAACGTGTTAAAATTTATATAAATCAAATGTAACACAAAATTACGAGGTATTTCAAAATTTCAAATTAGATTTAACAATTTTAAACACAACATAAAAATAGCTAAAATACAACACAACTTGAAATAATAATACTAGCATGAATAAATGAATACGTCAAAATAAAAATAACTTTATAAAATTAGATAATTGTACATATAATTTTTTATAGTTTAATTTTAATAGGGTTTAATATAATAGAACATCTAACCAATAATAAATTTAAAAAAATTATATATATGTATTATAATTAATTATCATTTATATATATTACATCTTTAATTTTATGTTTTATAATTTATTGATGGGAAAAATTAATCCATATTTACAAATCGCGGATAAAATGTTTATCTTAATTTTTTTAACATTTAATGTTATATTAATAGAAATTATACATTAAAGGTTCACACGATGTACAGGATTGTAGATAGCTTGTAAACTAGAACAAATGTTAACCCTTATTACATGCCACGTATGGTAAGCAATTGTAAAGTTTTATAATTATTATATGTTGTTTTTGTATTTTTTAATGTTATCATTGTATTTGAAATGTTTTGTATATATAAATTATGATACATTATAATAAACGCATGAAAAAAATAATTAAAATATAACATAATATAAATATAATATAAATAAATAAATAACGTCTTAAAATCTACATAAATGAATTATTAACGTATCAATAACATGAACACAGTGACACGGAATATAAAGTTAGGTTATTTGAATAGTATTAATTAGACTTGAAAATTTCAAATACAATATTATTATATAACACAAATATAATATAAAAATAATTAAAAACAACAACAAAAAATGATACAATTAAACGAAGATGGCAAAATCTACATAAAATAAATATTTTAAAAATTATATAAATATATAATAAAAACACAAATACGAGCTAAATACGTAAAATAAAAAGTAAAAACACAAAATAATAAAATAATAAAACAAAAAACTAATTGGATGAAATGAGAGCTAGAAAATAGTTTGCCCTCAATGTCATCATATTAACAAAGTTACCTCTCAATTGAAAACTACTGGGGTAGGGGGATTACTTTAATTTATTTTATGGATTTGCATAATTAGAGGCTAGAAATTTATGACTCGAATTTATAATTTTTTTCAATAATTAATGGTGTGTGTTAATGGACGATTAAACTTTACAATATTGCAGTAGTTTTTTTGTTTAACTATGTAATTAGTTAAGTAAATATTGACTGGTAAAAGAATTGTCACAATTCATTTCTTCACTTAAAATCGATTTATTGATACTTAAATTACTTAGGGATCTCATATTTTATTTTATTTTTTTTATTTTATTAAGATCCAATATATATATAATATTAATTTATTTATATATAAAAAATGATATTTTAGACATACCATATCAATCCTAAAATATTGAATGATGGAGAATAAAAAACCATGGCCTACTAACTTTAATACATGTTATTACGTATAATTTAAAGTTGAAATATTAAAGGATAAACTACTGATTTCGCACAATTAGATTAAATGTTCCTATGAATACGTTAACCGAAAAGGCTAAAATTATTTAAATAAATATTAACATGAAAAAAAAAAATCATTTATGAAATGTAAATACAATAAATTCATTAAATCATTTGATATTAAAATTTTTTTACATTGAAAGTCATTCATTTGTTTTTATTATTAAAACAGTAAAATTTCAAATTAAATATATAATTTTCAACCTCTAGCAAAAACTCATAGAACTGTGAAAGAAGACTCTTCAAGCAGTCAAAAGCTTGTAGCACTGCTGCAATAGGTGTCAAATGCAACAGTTAGGTCCATGAAATCAGTAATCCTACGAATCAATTTGATTTTGTATCAAGAAATTTAATTATTGGTGTAAAATAAATTAAATGTTTTTATAATTTTTTATATGATTTATAGTTATTTGATTTAAATATTATATTTTATGTTTTTTTAACATAAATTATATATGTTAAATTTTGAAGAAATTAAAAATATTTAATTATTTACTTGATATAAAAAATTTTAATGATTAAATATATATTAAAACAAAACAATATTTTTACCAATATGATAAAAATATCGGATTGATTCAAAATTTTATAGACAAGACAAGAACGATTTTATTGTTAAATTTAATGATTGATTAATTGAAATATAAATCTTATACAAAATTATAAAAACTTGTAAAACTAACTAATTTTACACCAATTTAATTAAATCCCTCCAAATTTAATACTGTTTTAACTAAGTGGATATCTTCCCCTACCTCTTTCCTGATTGAAGAATGGCACAAGCAAATATAGGGGATATAATCAAATTTCATTGCTTACATAGAGTCTCTAAGGCACTGATAGTTGTCAGTCACCATGTTTGCATAATCATTTTGAGAGATGAACATCAAGCGTTTAGCCAAAAGTCTGCCTGTGATTGAAGCAGAATCTATGCATGTCAGCGCCACGATATTTTGCTTATATTATGCCACGAAAAAAAAATCAGAAATGGTTTTTTTCCTCTGGTAAAATGACAATGAACTGCTTGGATTGCAATGGTGTTAGGATTAGCATCCCTCAACGCATCGCTCAGCCCCAGCCTAAATTTATAGCTTCTTCAGAAGAATCCATCCTCGGTTGCAAATAATCTCTCCGACTGTCCCTTGCCTTGATTGCCTGCAAAATTGCATCTAGATGATTTAGATTCAAGTGACCAAAATTAACCATAAAATTATGCAACAAGTTCATGAAAAAATGGTTGGCAACTGACGGTAAGCTACTCCATGTAAACCATCCATAATACGAGAGGCTGTTGGGTGTAATGGCATTTTTTCATCCGATGCTTTCATTAGATTTAACATTGATTAGTCTTTTCACATTGAATATTTTTTATCATCTTCATGATGTGACAAGTCATTGGAATTATCTTTAGGATTTAACTTGTTTTAAGCCTTATCGTTATGATTTGATTTTTTCACCTTATCCTTATGATTTAATTAGACATATATTTTATTTTGATAAGTCATAAGCTTTTAATGTCTTTTGTTTGCTTGTTTGTTTGTCATATACAACTACTATAAATAGGAATGAAACCTTAAACTCACAACACTAAAAGCTAATTACGTATAAGCTTGTTATCTTCTATTTTTTTTTTAGTTTTGCTCTCCATTTTCATCTTTTGCCTTTTTCTCTCCATTTTCATGTTTAATTTATTCTCTACAAATCCATCAATTGGTACAAGAGTTTTATATAGTCTTAGAGGGCCTAAATTATTGAGAGTTAAGTGAGAAAAAAATCATTTAGCGTTTGCCTCCACCACTTATTTTCTCAGGTGAAAATTATTAGATAACAGGTTGTTAAAATGAAGATATATTTGAGTGTTTTTAATCTTTGGGAAGTGGTTGAAAATGAGAAGAAATTACTCCAACTTTCAAGCAATCCAATCGTAGCCAAATGAAGAATTTTAGTGAAGAAAAGCAAAGAGATACAAAGCCAAAAGTCATATGAAGTCATAAGTTTATGATGATATTCTCATTAGAATCATGGCATGTGAGACAACAAAACAAGCTTGGGAGATGATCAAGGAGGAGCTCTAAGGCAATGACAAGACTAAGCAAATGCAAGTGCTCAATCTTAAGAGAAAATATGAAGTCTTGAAGATGAAAGAGTTTGAAACTCTAAAAAGTACAAAGGCAGACTAGCAGACTCATGAAGATAGTGAACAAGTTTAGATTACTTCGAGAGATGACAGGCAATAGAGTTGTAGAAAAAGTTCTTGTTAGTTTAACTAAGAGGTTTGAATCCAAAATTTCTTCACTTGAAGATTCCAAAGACTTTACTAGGATTTCTTTGGTAGAATTGATGAATGCTCTTGAGGCAAATGAGCAAAAAAGAGCTAATAGGTAGGAGGATTCAACAGAAAGTGCATTTAAAGTTAAAGAAAAAGAAAAACTAAAAAATGAGGGCAAAAACAAAATAGTCAGGAGATAGAAGAAGCAAAAATTCTAAAAATAATGGAAAGGTAAATTTTCATCATGCTCACATTACAAGAAGACCACACATCTAGAAAAATGTTGTTGGCATAGACCTGATATATAGTCCAGGACCTGTAAACAGCTTGGCCACATGGAAAAGATTTGTAAGAACAAAAATTAGTAGCAACAAAATCAACAAGCTAAGGTTATAGATATCCCAGAGCAATAAGATAAGCATTTTTTTACTGCTTTTTGCTATGTTGCTAAAAGTTCCTCAAGTGCATGGCTTATTGATAGTGGATGCAGTCATTATATGGTATCCACATCAACCTATTCAAAGAGCTTGACAGGACATTCAGTTCCAAAGTTAAAATCGAAAATGGTGAGTTCATAAAAGATAAAGGAAGAGGAGTTGTGACAGTTCAGACACCATCAAGTACAAAACTTATTTAGGATGTTTTATTTGTACCAAAAATATATTAGAATCTATTAAATGCAGGACAGTTGCTAGAAAAAAAATGTTCATTGGTGTTCAAAGACAGAACATGCATCATTCATGATCCTACTAGCCATGAACTAGCCATTGTCAACATGAAAGGAATATGTTCCTCCTTAGATTGGGAACAAGCAAATTCATCTGCATACACTACTTTAATAGATAAATCTACATTATGGTATAAAAGGATGGGACATTTCAATTACAAGGCATTGAATTATATGCATAAAAATAATTTTTTATTAAATATGCCTAATGTTGATGATTGTGCTAGTGTACGTGAAATATATCAATTAGGAAAACAAAATAAGCTGCCATTCCCAATCAACAAAGCTTAGAGAGCTTCTGAGAAACTACATTTGATTCACATTAATGTTTATAGGTTTATGAGAACCTTATCCTTGAATAGTAATAGATACTTCATTTTGTTTATAGATGATTTTACTATGATGTATTAGATATAATTCATGAAATAAAAATTTGAAGTAGCAACAGTGATTTGGGGTTTCAAAGCATGAATTGAGAACCAAAGTGGTTACAAAATCAAAACCATAAGGTCAAATAATGGTACTGAGTACACATTTGACAAGTTTAATGAGTTTTGTAAAGTTACAAGTATTGAGCATTAGTTGACAACAATTTACACACCATAACAAAATAATGTTAGTGAGAAAAAATAAAACCATCATAGAAATGGCCAGATGCATGCTGTTTAAAAAGAAGCTTCCTAAGAAATTATGGGCAGAAGCAACACGCACTTCTGTCTATCTTTTTAATAGGCTGCCTATAAAAGCCTTAAAGGGAATAACTCCATACGAGGCCTAGTATGGTAGCAAACCATCAGTTCAATGTCTTAAAGTCTTTGGAAGCATTTGTTATGTGAATGTCTTGAGATTGAAAGGACAAGCTTGATCAAAAGGTAGAAATATGCATTTTCATAGGCTACAACAGTACCACTAAAGACTACAAAACTTACCATCCACTTACAGGCAAGGTGGTTGTAAATATAAATGTGAAGTTCAATTAACATGCATTGTGGAACTAGGAAAAATCTGAAAAAGAATCTATTGAGTAAATTGCGGTGGATTTAAACTCTCAACAGTAAAGAGAGTTCATATTTGATGATAAAACCATTGACCATGATCCAATAAGAGGAACCAGACCACTTACTGACGTTTTACCAAAGGTCAAATGTTGCTATTCTTGAACCTACTAACTCTTATGAAGCCTTCAAATTTTTAGACTAGAGAGATGCCATGATAAAGGAGATTCAGATGATTGAAAAGAACCAGACCTGGATGCTAGTAGACAAACCTAGCAATAAGAATATTATTAGAGTCAAATGGATTTTTAAGATCAAATTTTGATACAGATGGTTAAATCAACAAGCTCAAAGCTAGACTAGTTGCTAAAGGCTACTTTCAACAATATGGTATTAATTATTCAGAAACTTTTACTCCAATTGCAAGGTTGGACACCATAAGATTATTATTAACTTTAGTAGTATGGAAAACTTGGAAAATATTCTAACTCGATGACAAATTTGCATTTTTGAACGGTCATTTTCAGAGGGAGATCTACTTAAGTAGCCTGAAAGTTTTATTTTTGAAGGGAATGAAGACAAGGTTTAATTATTGAAAAAAAAAATTTGTGTGAACTGAAACAAGCTTCCGGATCTTAGTATTCTAGAATTGATGATCATTTACTGAGTTTAGGGTTTAAGAAAAATCTTAGTGAGGCTATATTATACTCCAAGACTACTAACAACTATGACTTATTGGTTGTCTCTATATATTTTGATAACTTACTTATGACAGGGGGCAATTTTGAATTAATGCAACAATTAAAAGATCAAATGATGAAAGTCTCTAAAATAACAAACTTCGGAGGAATGTCTTACTTCCTTGGAATAAAGATTTTACAATCTCAACAAGGAATTTTCATTTCTCAATAAAATTATGCCAAACAAGTATTGAAGAAATTCAACATGAAAAGTTTTAAATTTGTTTGCTCTCCATCGGCTCAATATAAGAAGTTCTACAAAGATGATAACTCTATTAAAGTTGATGAGACAAATTACAGAAGGCTAATTAGGTGCTTATTCTATCTAACAACAGTTAAACTGGATATAATGTTTGCAATCAACATTTTTTCTAGATTTATACATTGTCCAAGTGAAGCTCATCTCAAAACAGCAAAGTGGGTGTTGAAATACATCAAGGGAACAATTGATTTTGGTGTTTTATTTAAAAAGTTAGCAAAAGTAAAATTTTTGGGATATACAAACAGTGATTAGGCAGGATCTTGTGATGATATGAAAAGAATTTCAGGCTCTTTGTTTACACTTGTTTCAAGTACATTTGCATGAAACTCAAAGAAGCAAGAAACAGTGGCTCAATCAACTATAGAAATTGAGTATGTTCCAACAGCAACCACTATGAATCAAGCAATTTGGCTGAGAAAATTATTGAAAGATTTAAGCTTGACTCAAAATGAAGCAATTGAGATTATGTGTGACAATCAATCAATTGTGGCAATGGCTAAAAACCCAGCATTCCATGAAAAAAACCAAGCACTTGAAAATTAATTATAATTTTGTTCGATAAGCTAAAACAGAAAATTAAGTGAAGTCGATTTATTGCTGCTCAGAAGATCAACTTATAAATATTCTAACCAAAGCCTTACACAATGCAAGGTTTGAATTATTAGAAAAAAGATTTGGTGTTTCCAACAAAAATGCCAATGAGGAGTGTTAAGTGCAGTGGCATTTTTAGTTCAAAACTTTGATTAGATTTCCCATTGATTAGTCTTTTCACATTAAATAGTTTTGTCATCTTCAAGATGTGACTAGTCATAGGAATTATTTTTAGAATTTAACTTGTCCTAAGCTTTTAAAGTCTTTTGTTTGTTAATGTTTGTTTGTTTGTGATGTACAACCACTATAAATAGGAATGAAACCTTAAGCTCACAACCAAGAGCTAATTCCATACGAGCTTTTCTTTCTATTCTTTCTTTAGTTTTTCTCTTCATTTTCATTTTTCGATTTTTTCTTAGACCTAACAATTCGTGTCATCATGTTGTGTTTCATGTCGTGTCTCATTTTTTACATGACACGATTACTTGATACACTAACACGACACGATTAAATAATCGTTTCAAATCTTGAAACATGACACGGTTTATATTCATATTACATGCGACACGACACGATTAAAATTGATCCGTTGATGTCTAATATGACACGATATGATTACAACACAAAAAATATGAAAACAAAATTAAAATATAAATTACACAAAAACACGATTAAGACACGAATTAAACGAATATTATCAACCAACCTACCAATAAACTTCCTTTTTCCTTCATTTTCACGGAATTTTACTTTCTACTCTAGTATATCTCTTTAAAAATCACAATTCATACCATTAGGAGCCATAATTTTAAAATATATAAAAAAATTTGTTATAATTAATATAGTAGCTTACTAATATAATTAGTACTTCATATTTTCTAATTACTAATTTACTACTTACTAGTAATAATAATGAGTTACTAGCTTACTACAAATGTACAATTATCTTAGTAGTTAATATTAGATTTAAAATATAAAACCTATTTTACTATTAATTAATAAGATTGAGCCTATACTTTAATTAGTTTATAAGGTGATGAGATATTATTCTTATTGATTTGGTATTATTAAATTAACTTTTCTATTATATAAAGTTATTACATAATATTAGAATTGGATACTACATTTAAGTAATTATTTATAAATTATAATCATAATATATTGAAAATTATAGAAATAAATCATGTCAGCTATACTTAACATTTGTCTTAATAATTGTATTATTACTAATAACTAAAATGGATATTAATTAAATGTTTAATGTAGTTTTTATATATTAAATAAGTTTTTTAATTAAAAGTTTAAAATAATATTTATAGTTTATATATATTATATAGTTATATTGAAAATTAATGTGTTTTATATATAAATTTGTTAACTTAAACGTGTCACCTTTTTATAACACGTTAAATTATTATTTTTAAATGTGTTAACAGATATGTATAGACACGATTATACATTTATGACACGATTCATTAATTATGTCTTGATAGTGTAAACAGATAGATGTGACACTATTATACGTTTATGATAGATTAATTAATCATATCTTAATCGTGTCTTACGCGTGTTATACGTGTTGTACATATTTACAACACGAAAATTTCATGTCATAAGCGTATCGACACGATTATGATGTGAAACATAATTATATAAAACCCATACATGATAAAAACGTATAATGTTATCGTGTTGTGTCTAAAATTACCGGATCTATTTTTTCTCTCCATTTCATATTTAGTTTATTCTCTACAAATCTATCAAAGGCATATCAGAGGAACTGTTTGTATGACTTTGGTTACAACATCCCTTTTGTTGCTGTAAGCATATCCAGAATACGGAGACAAATGAATAGTGTGCTTGCCACGACTGTTTCCATAAGAACCACTGCAATGAAGGTAGCTCTTTAAGCTGCCCGTGGATTTCCAGCTCCTAATTCATTTTGGAATTTGTTTACAGTAAGACTGTGACAGATTGGATAAATTTTAGTACATTACTGTTAACAACACTTTAATTGGTGAGACAGAAAGTTAAATGGATGCATGAGGTGAGGGGAATATAAGAAAGAACATGAACTTTGCTCATACTTGGCTTTTTTGACAAGAAATTTGGTCATAACAGATAACAAAGAAAATCGAGATTAAAGGTATGGCAGTTTGATATTTCTTTTCATTCCAACATAGGCCAATTCCTATAAAAGAAACAATAGGAAAGAAAAAAGTGAGATCCGTAACTGAAATTTTCTGGACTTACAGACAATTAACCTTCTTTTAAAATTAGCCAATACTTTCCTTACAAAAATGATAATGTTAAATCATGCAAATTTCGATAGTCATTTTTCATTT
>JBBYHL010001367.1:23738-42380 GCA_038381835.1 Adansonia madagascariensis | reverse complement strand
TTCTGAATTCATCCGAAGCCTTTAGGTAGAAAATGAGATACCATTAGAAAGGTAACTTGACAAGGATCAGTATAAAAATATTTGAGAAATCTTAGAAAATCACCTTTTGGGTGAAAATAATTTTTGAAGTCAGATTGGTTTAGCATTGACAGCATGTACAAGGGAAATGGTGTAACAAACTTTGAAAAATCGTCGCAGGCTCATTTGGAATTGTTAAATCATAAATGATACCTTTCCAAAAAGGGAAATTCATGTAGTTTCATAATAGAAAATTAAAAAATTCTAGAAAAACCATGTTGTGGGCTGAAATGGCCCAAACAAAATGTTGACTGCTGATCTAGGGTTTCCATATAACAAAGATTTAAAAAATCATAACTCCTTTATCTGACCACATCTGGGAGCAAACAAGATACCTCAAAAAAGTAAATTGATGCCCTTGAGGTGAAAATACCAAAAAATTTAAAAAAAATCATTTAAGGTTTGAAAATAATTTTTTAAGTTGGGGTTGTAATGCTGCTACTACCAAACAAAGGAGTTTTCAAGTTTCGCTATCCTTGCCATGTATTGAAGAATCAGACATGTGAATGTCAATCATTTGTGGTCTATGGTAGTGAAGTTAGAGGTCTATTTAAAATCTCGAATAGCAGAGTGATATTCATTGACCATGCCATTTAATTAAACATCAAGGCTCACAACAAGTCCTTTCAACAAACACATTAAGAGAAAATCTTTCTAGGTTATAAAACAACAGGAAAAACAAAGTTTATTTTGCCTAGTTAAACCATCGATCCAAACAGATAAGCTTAATTTTTCCCTAAGATTAATTATTTAATAGGTTAGAAATGTTAAACTAACATTAGTCCTATTTATTGGAATAAATGTTAGCTTCATTTGGCTATTTAACTCAACACAGCAAACATTAAAGTAATGAGTGTCCAAAAGACATTTAAACAAACATATAATGAACAACAACACAATAAAAAACATCTCATATCAGCAACCACCATAAATAATCATATTTTTTATCATGTTAACAAACAAACAGTAATCAAGAACATTCAATGCATAGATGTCATCAAAGCATGTTTAGATGAAATTATAGCATCAAAATATATGACAAAACATGGAGCTAAGGGTGGGAAATAAAGCAAACAGTGGTTGTTCTGATGTGACCAAGGAAATATTTCATTTTTAATCATCCAAACAACATTAATACACCAATAAAGCATCAAGAACATCAATGTCATTACAAATAAGGCCTCAAATGCATGAATATCCTACTATGGTCATGGTTTCATAAATATATAGCTCATTAAGATTATTTGCTGAAAAGGATGAAAGAAATAAATGAAAAATGGATAGGAATATTAACTTCAAAACATTACCTTTATTTTTTTAAAAAAAAATAAATCTCCAAGCTTTCAATGGATCTTTTGCTCACTTTTTTTTCTTCTTTGCTATAGATTAGCAAGAAAAAAGTGTCACAAATGATCCCTAAGGTTGTGCTTCTAACAGAGAGGGTTTTAGAGAGGGAAAATGAGTGAAAATGGAAGGTTTTTAAAAGGTTTTTCTTGGGCTATAGAAAAACCTATGGGAATGGAGTATTTTGGCTAAGAAGGAGTATGTGAGAGGTGAATGGAAGTTCCTTGGCTATGCATGAAATATTAGGGCATTTAGATAATTTTCTTATAAAATATGGTGAGTCATTGTACCAAGGACAAAACTTACTACATTTCATTAGCTAACCAAATAAAGCCATACATGGGTTGACCAAATGAGCAATCTCAACCTTGCTTTCATTAATCCATATTTTCTCATAAAATGCCCTATTTCAACCTTAATGTGCCCTTTAAAATTGTATTAACCCAATCTTAAGGCCTAAGATAATTTTTTTTATGAGTTTGATCTAAATTTGGATGATTTTTAAAGCCAAAATTATGATTAAATTTGTATTTGAGAATAATGCAGGAGAGAAAAAGGCATGAATCAGGCAAAATGGCCTAAATTTATAAATATAAAAAGGTATCGTATTGATACATTGGCCATTTTTGGGTGAATGCATTGATACATAAAGGAAATATATCAATACATTCACCATACATTTAGGTCCATAAATCATATTTTAGGTACTATCAAGCCTTGTATCGATATAACACTATTTCATTCAAATTTAGTGATGTGGCAACCATTGTATTGATACATCAAGGTCATGTATTGATACATATAACTAAAAATGTGGATTTTGCTGGCCTTTTGTTCCCTAAACACCTTACATTAGACAAGAATAATGGAAATGGATCAGTACCTACCTGTTTGGTTTTGTTAATGTCTTTAAATGTTGTGTTGGGGCTTAGACAAGATTAAGTGTCTACATAAGACCTAGAAACCCACATAATGTTGTTTAGTATATACCTTGTTTTATTCATTGTTTCTCCTTCCTTAAAAAATTAGTTGACTATTCATCTACCCTAAACCAAACACTCAATTCCATGAATAACAATTACCATCATTGGCTCTCCTCCATCTTTGGCATTGTTTTAGGCTTTCCTCCTATATTTCTCTTTGAAGTATCGATTGGGAACACTGACAAAGAAAAGTTTATTTTTGATGGATTATTTTTAACAAAAATTTTTTGCTAAAAAATGATTGATTTCCAATAAGATTGCCAAAATCATTTTTGATGGATTTTAACATTCTCCGACAAAAAAATTGTCAAAAAAAGTAATTTTTGTAATTAAATAAAAATAAATAAGTTTTATTATATAGGTCAAAAAAAGAATTTTCAATGAATTTTTCATCAAGAAAAATATATTTTTCCAACAAAAAAATTCATCGAAAATACTTTTTTCAACAAAAAGTTATCTTGGTGGGAAAATTATCACCCAAATTATTTTTTACGCAAAATTTAGTCAGAAAAAGTTTAAAAATTCAGTCAAAAATAACTATTTTCGACAGAATTGCCATTGAAAAGTGAAGCGATCTGGTAAAACTTTTTCCAAAAGAATTTTTCATAGGAAAAATTAAAATTCCATCAGACAAGGTTTTGTTATATATCTCGATTGTCGGTCGCCCCTCCCTCATTTCCCTCATATTCTAAAAAGCTTTTCTCTCAATTTCTCTTTATTCTTTACTATTTTAATTTGTTTTTACATTTAAGGTTATTTTTGTTAGTATTTTTATTATTTATTGTATTATGATTAATTGATTTGCATTTTTGCATGTTTATGTGATTTTTTTTATCTTTTGGCTTCTTATTCTTGCTATATAACTCAAAAGTTTTCCTTTATTATTATTTTTAAATATTTTTATTTATATTGTATATATTTATGTTTTATTTAATTATTAGGTTTAGGGTTTACAAGGTTAGATTTTATTTTTAGATTAATTTTTACAAATTTTTTATAATATTTTTTGTAGATTACTTGAAACAAAATTTAGTTATTTTTATAAGTATAAAAATAATTATGTTTGATTTTTTAAGCTATGGCATCTTCTTCTCTTTCTCATCGATGGTTAACTCATTATTGCATAATTTATCAGGCTGTAGAAAATCTAAGTAAGTTAAATTTTGTATAAATTTAAATAATGTTTATGTTAAATTAATTTTTTTATTTGATTAGTTTATGTTATAGATATCTATGATTTAATTTATTTTTATTTAATTTTTTAAGTAATTTGATTAATTTTTAATTAAAAATTATTTAATTAATTATGCGATGATTATTTTGTTTACATTACAAATATTTATGATTTAATTAATTGTTAATTTTTTATATGTTTGCGGTATAATTTAACTTAATTTTTGTTAATTTAAATAAGTATTTATCCTTTACAAATATTATTATTTATGTTATAAAACTATTAATTTTTTTCAATTTGCTGTTATAGGTATGATGCGATCTACTGGTAGAGGTGAAACTCAAGCAGGTCGTCAACTCCAATAGGGTGCTTTATTCTAGGCATTTAAAGCAGCCTTCGCACGTCAAGATATATGGATGTAGGGATGTCTATGACAATTAAGTAGGATCCACATACGTCCCTCGTGATGCCTGCACCACTGGGGGACGATATAGATCAGTATTTTTCAACTAATCTCCCAAAGTTTCAAATGGATGAGGGTCGATTAGATCCTACGATACATTGTTACTTGTAGTGACAGTGCCTTAACTTGAGGCAATTGATCTTGTTGTTGCTCCTCAGCCTAAGGTAGGCGATACATCCACTGCACCAAGGACAGGGGGTAAAAGTTGGATGAAGACATTGCCATCTGTTTCTAACCCTATTGAGAGTTTTTGTATCATAATTAACAACTAATTTATTTTATTATAAGACTTTTGTCAAGTTGACCATGAAGACCACTATTGTTGCATTTATTAGGTAGCATTATAATGCACTATGACCAACTTGGAATAAGATCCTTGTTGTGATGAAGGATCATATGTTCATAATTTTTTAGGTGAACTTTTAATTAAAATCATTTTATATTAATGTTTTAATAACTTTCAAAATATAATAGATTTTTCTTATGTACTAATTATGAAATTTTTGGTGTACGGTAAATGCCAGTGGTTGATAGAACAAACACATGCTGTACGACGATTATTCGAGACCACTAGAAGGGACTAGTTCAAAGATGTAATGAACACCGACCACAACAAGGCAATGAAAATCTTCTAGACTACTTGTATTAAGGACTACATGGGTTACCAATGCGATTGGATTACAATCCCCATATAGGATCAGCTTGTTAACCTTTGGAATTTAGATGCATGAAAATTGAAACTCGCTGAGGCATTGGTGAACTAAAAAATGGAGAAAGAAAGTTCCATCACTAAGCGCACTGGTGGGTCAGTTCCTTTTCTAGTGACTTAGTAAAAAATGGTAAGTTAAATGTTAAACTATTTTCAATTATAGGTATTATATTAAATAATAATTTCATATTTTTCTTATATAAATTATATAAGTAACTTTGAATTAAATTTTTAATTTCCTTTCATTCTAGTCACTATAGCTACAATGTGACCCGATAGTTTTGGAAGTCTTCACGTAGACTCACTAACGTGCCTTAAGAACTAGAGACTTTGTTGAGGAAAAGTCTCGTATTGTTAGTGTAAGTGATAAAACTATTATACATTTATAAATATTGCTATTATTTTGCATTAAATATTAATTAATACTTTTCATTGCTTTTGTAGGAAAACTATGCTGCAAATTTGTAGCTATAATTTGGGGATCCATCTACTTATCATTAGTTTGACCCTCAGAGTTGGTCTCAAGCTATTGGAGGTGTGGAGACATCTCATACACATGTATACAGGTTTGGAACCAAGCTAAAAGCATGCCAAAATTTTTCATCTGCCGAGGGATTACCAAAGTCTGATGCTACAAGTTAAACCCCAGCTACTCCAACAATTGCTCAACGGGCACCACTACTGACACAATTGCCTATGATAGATTTGGTCTACATGAGAATATAGATAATTTGACTAACGTTATTGGTCAGATGCAGCAGGTTCTATTCATAAAATCTCAATGCCAAGAGAATAAAAAACAACACATTCTTCCCCTACAGTAGTAGATATGGTCAACGTATGAGCAGTTAAAACTTATGAACTTCACAATTGTACAAGCCCAAAAGAAGTAATAGGCACTTTAGCAGCCTCTCAGTGGACGAGTGCCTAGTTCTAGTAGTATCAACCTTCCACCATTCCTCCCTTCTCCTTCATATCCATAATGATATATTTTTTATAATTTATTCATGCAACTTTGTAACACAATTTTATTTGTTTATAACATATTTTTGATTTATTTAATTGTACTTTATTTATTTTTTATATATTTACATTTTATATTTTTAGTATGATAAAGGCAATTTATATTTATTTCTAAGTTAATTATTTAGCTTAAAAAGATTTAAATGTCAAACAAAAATAATATAATAAATAATAAAAAAAGCAAAAAGGATTTTTAGCTACGAAAGTTTTCTTTGTTAAAAAATATTTTTAATGAATTTTTAAAATAAAAAATTCATTAAAAATAGCTTTCAGTGATGGAAAATTCTATCACTAAAAATCCTTTCACAACAAAAAAATTTTATCCTTGAAAACTATTTTTGATGGATATTTTCAGTCATAAAAGTTTTCAGTGATAAAAAATTCATCGGAGAATATTATTTCTAGTGGATATTTCCTCAGAAAACATTATTTCCAATGGAAAAGATATTGGTGATGGAAATATTATCAGCGATTTCATTTACAACAACAGATTTTTTAACTAAATTTTTATCAAAAAAAACTTTCTCGATGGAAATTCATGTATTTTCAATGAAAACTTCCATCGAAAAGAAGCTTTTTCCTTGTAGTGCACCCCTAAATGATAACATTAGTTTTATGAGTTCTAATTTTTTTCCATTTCATATGAGATTGTGATTCTTTCAAATTAAGCCCCTTCTCTGTTTCGTATTATTGAGAACCTTATATCTTTTTTTGGCTCTTGCTTTTTTGTTTGGATATCTCTTTTCTTCTCTCATTTCATATATTTATGACTGAGTGAAAAGGGTATTTTTGATCATCACCATATACACAATCTTTTCAATTAGTTTTGCTCTGTAATATTAGAATTTTGTCTATCAATGAAATCAAAAACATGTATATAAGATTTTTCTTTATAGATTTATTATCTTAACACAAGTAGAGAAATCCTTGTGTTTTAGTAAAATGCCATTTTATCTTAAAAGTGGAAATTTACATACTTAATTTGTTTTAGCCAAATGAAAGAATTGATATTGCACAAAGACACTTACAATGGAGTTCATATAGTCTTAGTACATCAAAAAATGATTTTCACACCTATGCACTAAGCTATACGAGTCTTATCATTATCATCATATGGAGCTGGTAAAGCATCCTTGTCTAAATTGAAAACCAAGGATGATGGCGACTATTGAACCTAATTATGTGGGCATATCATCCTCTTAGACTAGACTGCAACTCAGTCAACTACTTGATTTGCAGTTCTAGAAATGAACTTAAACTTCAAGTGTTGCCTTTGTTGTTTATAGAACCATATGTCATTAAAGATTAGGGCTATTTTCCACCTAACATCATTATGACCATTTTGTTCCTTGTGTTAAATCAACTTCTTTGAGTCCGTGTCAAAAATTACCTCTTAAAAACTCCTCTTTGTCATCATTATAACCCTTTGCCTTAAAGCCTCTGCTTCAACCGTTAAAGCTCAATTAGCCTGAATATTTTCCCCAAGCCATCTATAGTACTACCATTCGCATCCTTTACAATTAACCCTGTCAACGTTCCACGTGCCCGGCCTTTACGAACTTCAAACGATCTGAAGGGCTAAACTACACTCGACTTAAAAATATGACAATGTTTAACATGAAGAAGTGAAAGATCGTCGAATAAATCGCTCATCCGACTACTCTTGGATGGCCACCACGAAGTGGCCATAAACTTGGAGCTGCCACCGATCATTTTAAGTTAGGCATGACCGGATGCCTATTGAAAATAATAATAAAGATTCATTCTTTTGGGTTCGGGAGTTGGTTACGTGTGAGGAAGGATTAGCACCCCCACAATGCCTGAAAATTGATACCATCTAACTACATCTTACTTGAATCTCAATTTCCTCGATTCCAGTTTATCATTATTTAAATATAATTCCCTCCAATGCATGAAATTTTGTAAAGATATAAGTCCAGGTTTTAATGAAAATTATATCACCTATGTGCCTCGGAAAGGTGAGAAACATAAGGGGTTTTTTTATGAAAATGATCTCTGGATGGGTTTTAAAAAAAAACAAATATTTCATGTCTGGCCCTAGAGAGATATCGACATGAAATATCATTTTGTGATTTTGAAAATAATTTTTAAAGCATGAATGCCCAAGGTCCCTACAAAAGGAAATGTCTTAGTAAAGTGGAAAAGAAACAATAAATAAATCCACACAAAGTACATGAAAAAGAGGGACGATCAAAATGTTTCTCGTAATTATCTTTGATTATTAATGAATAACTGAGATGACAATGTTGAGACTTAGTTAGACTCGGTGGAAATTTGAGGAGAAAAAAAGGTTTCGATGACTCAAGGATGTCCTAAGGAAAAAAGTTTAGATCTTAGAAAGAATATGGAAAGCAAGGTTGAAATATCCCCTCAGAAGAACGAGGTTAGAGTATCCCCAAAGGTGAAAATTTAATGTCATTTTGAGGTAAAAGTGAGGTTGGAGATCCCCTTGGAGAAGTGGGGTTGGAGTATCCTCGAAAATAAAAATTTGATATCATTTTCAGGTAGAAACGGGGAGAAATAGGGTTGGAGCATCTCCGAAAATGAAAATTTGATGTCATTTGGAGGTAAAAGTAAGGTTGGAGTATCCCCTCAGAGTAGTGGGGTTGAAGTATCCCTGAAAATGAAAATTTAATGTCATTTTGAAGTAAAAACGGGGTTAGAGTATCCCTCGAAGAAGTGGGGTTGGATTACCACCGAAAGTAAAAATCTTCGACGGTAAAAGAAATGGGTCATATTTTTGAAAATAAGAATATTTAAAAATCGAGAGCTGAAGGTTTGGCTAAAATGTTCTTCTTTTGTTTAGCCTTGGTCTGAGTCTAGAGGGCTTAGGTTACGAGAATGAGCCAAGTAGATCATGAGGCGTTCGAATGCCTTAACAAAAACATTTCAAAAATCAGGTTAGAAGCAGAGGATAGCATTGTGCCATTTCTCTTTTTGAATTTATTTCGAGCTTATCCAGAGGTCTTGGAGGGAAAACGAGGTACCTTTGGAAAGGTAACTCGATGAGGTTAATATAAAAATACTCCAAAAATCCTAGAAAATCATTTTCTAGGCAGAATTAATTTTAGAATTTCAACCTATCTCGATACTAGTAGCATATACGGGGTAAAGGTATGATGGACTTTGAAAAATCATTTTGGATTCATCAGGAATTGTTAAAATACGAATAATAACCTTTTTGAAAAGGGAATTTCTTGAACTTCATGGAAAAAATATTCCAGGGATTAAAAAATGTTGTTTGCTTGGCTGAAACAGCCCAAACAGTAAACTACTCGCTGGATCCAGCAGTTTCAAACAGCGAACATTTGAAAAATCATAACTATTTCATCCGAGATCATTTGAAGGTAAATAAGACATCATCAAAAAGGTAATTCGAAATCCTTCAAGGGAAAATTACCAACACATTTTGGATACATCATTTTTTATTTTTTAAATAATTTTTCAAGATCAGGCCATTGTGCTACTAGAACAAAATAGGGGAGGTGTTTGGTATTTTGGTTTTTCTCTTTGGGTTGAGCTTGGGTCATGGATGTTCGAACATCTATAACCAAGATGAGAGGTTGACATGGGTCTCACAAGTTCATTCCACAATCTCGGAGTAGTTTGGGATGATAGAACAACCTATTGAGCATGCCACTATGAGGGTGGTTGGATAAGGATCAAGGGTTCACATTTTTCAACTAAAAGGTTTCATTTCATTTTTGAAAAATTAGCACTCTTACACTTGTTCTTCCATGAATCCAGAACTCAATGCTTGTTTTGCCTCCAAGGTTGGAAAACCAACTTCATAAAAATCTTAAGCCCATGCTATTCTCCATGTATAAGAGATAGCATGTGCTTAACTTGGGGATATTTTTGAAATCGGGTTTTCTAGCTCTCAAGCATGCATCTCAACACAAGCAAAGTATCCCAAAATGATGCAGAATATGGACGACATATATGCACAAGCAAAGATGACATTTTTCATTAAAAAAGATGACAAACAAATGCATGGAGATGATAGATAGATGCATAAACATATTTAGGATGAGCATGTTTAAAAAGAGTTTGCTAAAAAAGGCATTTTTATTTCATTGAGCCTATCAAGCTTCTAGGAAATGCATGAGCATACTTATGTCATGTTAAGATGCATATTTTAAACATGGGATGAAGACATGAATATGGAAGGAACATGGAAAGAAGTGCATGGACAGAGGCTGCTATGGTGATGAAAATGCAAAAGAGCATGCTTAGTTAAACAAGCAACATGAAGGCACCAAGAAAAACATCAAGATCCTAAACTACCACAACCAAAGCCACAAAAAATGCATGGGAGTCCTAAGATGTCCATAAAAGCATAAAAAGGGTTTACTAAGATGAAATGTATGCTCAAAACAAAAGATACATGGGACAAAGTAAAAGATATACCAGCCAAGGATTAAAATTTCTACCTTCTTTAAAGCAGCAACCCTAAGCTCAATTCCTTCCCTCTTTTTGCTATTGTTTAGGAAGGATGAAGGATGAAGGAAGAAGCTTTCTGGTAATGTGGTTGCTCATGGGGTGCTTCTAAGATGAAAATATGTGACAGGTTAAGTTTTTGAAGGTGTTTAGGTGGTGGTTTTAGGGAGCTACAAGAATAGAAGTTGGTTAAGGGTGGAAGACAATGGAATAGTGTTTTTATGAGCTTTTGGAGCTGGAGTTGCTGGAGGATTTGTGAGGATGGGTGAAGAGTTCTTTGGGATTGTTGGAGAGCTTTTTTTTCTGAGATAGCTGGTTCTCTTTTCCTTAGTTTAGCCCTTTCTTTTAGAAGAAAATGCAAAGGGCATTTTTGGTTTTTTTCTTTTGCACTAGGGCATACCTCCAGCTGCCATGTCCAGTTGACTTCCTTCTTACTGGTTCTGCCATGCTGAGCAAGTAGGCAGAAAGGCTGTGAAAGCCTGTAAGCTAGAGATATGCCTGCCATCCTCTTACACCCATATATTTTATGAAAGTGACCTTTGTCATTCATTGTTTGGACTCCAAAAATGTGTTAGAATCTGTTAATGAACCTATAGTTGAGGTTTGCAATGTTATATGATAGTTCTTTGGTGCAAAAACATGTTCGAGTTTTTGGAGGTTGAAAAATGGCTCGAACTAGGCAAAAATGCCTTGGTGTATCAGTACAGACATGGTACATTTTACTCTTAAGTATCGATATAATAAGTTGTGTATCGATACTAAGAGCAAAAAATATTTCTAGTCTTAAGACATAGAGGCCAGTAACGATACTCCATGGATCTGTATCGATACTCATGCTTGTATATCGATACATTTTGCCAAAAATCACAACTTTAGCTACTGCCAAGGTCTGTATCAATACAAACATGCCAGGTATCGATACCATACCTTGGGTATCGATACCAAACGCTCTTGTATCGATACTACATATGGAAATTCAAAATTTTGATAACATGAAATCCTCGTGATAGTTTTTAAGCACCCATATGACTCGTACATACCTTGGGTTCCTCGAGTCATCTTATCTTGGTCACAAAGAAAGGAAAATTGGCTCGCGTACTTACCTGAATGACTCCGATGACACCCTGAAAATGACTTTTGATGCCTAATTTTTGCATTTTTCTTTAAAGCAGTCTATAGGCATTTTAGAATTTCTTAAAAATCTTTTTTATCGAGCATAATTGCCCCCCCAGCTTTATTTCTATTTTTTTGTCATCTTTTACCTAACTCCTAGGATACCAAAAACTGGTTCGGATAAAATAAGGTGTCTATAGCTACCCCTCTTTGATTATTGCTAAGTATTAGGAACAAGGCCAAGACAAATAGACACCATTTTGTTCAAGTAGTGTATTAGGTTGATTTTCGGGTGGGAAAGAAAAAGTGTCTTGCTCTTTAAGAAAAGAAATGCCACCAACTTGTGTGGCCTTAAAAACAATAGCAAAAGCATCTTACTCTTTGATGACTAAAATGAAAGGGGTGCCACCAGCTTGTGTAGGCTTAAAAGAAAAAGAAAAGGCATCATGTTCTTTAAGAACTAAAATGAAATGGTGCCACCAGCTTGTGTGGGCTTAAAAGAGAAAGAAAAGGCATCATGCTCCTTAAAGACTAAAATGAAAGGAAAAGTCCTACTTTTTGAGTACAAGAAAAGAAAACATCATACTCTTTGAGGACAAAGAAAGAAAACATCCTGCTCTTTGAGGACAAAGAAAAGAAAATATCTTACTCCTTGAGGACAAAGAAAAGAAAATGTCCTGCTTCTTAAGGATAAAGAAAGAAAGCATCCTACTCTTTGAGGACAAAGAAAAGAAAATGTCCTGCTCTTTGAGGATGAAAAAAGAAAACACCCTACTTTTTGAGGACAAGAAAGAAAAGGTCTTGCTCTTTGAGGATAAGAAAAGAAAGGCCCTGCTCTTTAAGGACAAAGAAAGAAAATGTCCTGCTCTTTAAGGACAAGAAAGAAAAGGTCTTACTTTTTGAGGAAAAGAAAAGAAAAAGTCCTGCTCTTTGAGGATAAAGAAAAAAAAGGTCCTGCTTTTTTAGGACAAAAAAAAGAAAAGGACCTACTCTTTGAGGACAAAGAAAGAAAAGGTCCTACTCTTCAAGGACAAAGAAAAAAAAGGTCCTACTCTTTGAGGATAAAGAAAAAAATATCTTGCTCTTTAAGGACAAAGAAAGAAACGTCCTACTTTTTGAGGATAAAGAAAGAAAACATCCTGCTATTTAAGGACAAGAAAAGAAAAGGTCCTGCTCTTTGAGGATAATGAAAAAAATGCCCTGCTCTTTGAGGACAAGAAAAGAAAAGGTCCTGCTCTTTGAGGACAATGAAAAAAAATGTCCTATTCTTTGAGGACAAGAAAAGGAAACGTCCTAGTCTTCGAGGATAAAGAAACGAAAAGTAGTACCCTTTGAGGACAAGAAAAAGAAAACATCCTGCTCTTTAAGGACAAAGAAAAAAAAATGTCCTGTTCTTTAAAGACAAAGAAAAAAAAGGTCCTGCTCTTTGAAGACAAAGAAAAGAAAATGTCTTGCCCCTTGAGGACAAAGAAAAAACATCTCTGAGGACAAAGAAAAGAAAACATCCTACTCCTTAAGGACAAAAAAAAGAAAACATCTTGCTCTTTAAAGACAAAGAAAGAAAAGGTCCTGCTCTTTGAGGACAAAGGAAAGAAAACATCCTGCTCTTTAAGGACAAAGAAAAAAATGTCCTACTCTTTAATAAAGGAAAATGTCCTGCTCGTTGAGGATAAGAAAAGAAAAGGTCCTACTCTTTGAGGACAAAGAAAGAAAAGGTCATGCTCTTTGAGGACAAGAAATAAAAGGTCCTGCTCTTTGAGGATAAAGAAAGAAAAAGTCCTGCTCTTTGAGGACAATGAAAAGAAAAGGTCCTGCTCTTTGAAGACAAAGAAAGAAAATATCCTGCTCTTTAAGGGCAAAGAAAGAAAATGTTCTGCTCTTCAAGGATAAGAAAAGAAAAGGTCATGCTCTTTGAAGACAAAGAAAGAAAAGGTCTTGCTCTTTGAGGACAAAGAAAAGAAAAAGTCTTACTTTTTGGGACAAAAAAATAAAACATCCTGCTCTTTGAGGAAAAGAAAAAAAAGGTCCTTCTCTTTGAGGATAAAGAACAAAACATCATGCTCTTTGAGGACTAGAAAAGTTTCCTACTCTTTGAGGACAAAGAAAGAAAAACTCCTGCTCTTTAAGGACAAGAAAAGAAAACGTTATGCTCTTTGAGGCAAAGAAAGAAAACGTCCTACTCTTTGAAGACAAAGAAAAAAAATGTCCTACTCTTTGAGGACAAAGAAAGAAAAAAAGGTTGAGATTAGATACCTTTCTTAGATGATTTCCAATGAACTTATGATGTCGAAGGTACTTGCCTAAGATTTTTTGAGGTTCGCACCTTACGTTCTGTACTGATTTGCCTTTTGTACTGGGATTGGTACCTAAAATATGTTAAATCTTGTAGAATACATGAGAATGCGTATGTATGTTTAAATGATGCGAAAGTGGTGTTTTCAAAGGCATAATCCGTCAATCTTGGATCTTTTTCATATCTAATAAGGTGGCTTCTTGTCGCGATGACCTATGATGGTAATAAAAGGATTATAAAATCGGATGATTCATGTTGAAAGGCTCTAGTTTTAACGAGTCCGTTAGCAAGCATGAGTGATGCTTCTTTGCCAATTTTAACTCTAAAGAGCCTCTTTGACTGATCAAATGTGTTGAACCCTAGTTGTTTAGGTTCCAATCGAAGCAAGATTTTAGCCTCTCTTCTTTATGATAGGTTTTTCTAAGAGTAGAGTTTAAACACTTCTCAGGATACAAGATTAAAAAAGGTGGGACCAACCATGGCCTTAAAGTTCATTTTTGGTCTTTAAACTTAACAAAAATTCTTATAAAGTTTAATCTTTCCAAGCAATGCTATGAAATCCTATTATCAGTTTTGTTCATTTATCAAGCATTATCAATTAAATGATAAACATGATACAACATGGAATACAGGGTTACAAAAAGGTTTTGCGAGAAATCAAACAATTGTATTCTCATTCGATTAAAATTTTTTGAAAAACAAAAAAGCCAAAAAAAGTCTTCTCGTGGCGATTGGCTTTGATGCTAATGACATAAATTTTCCACTGAGTGCTTTCGAAGACTTTTTCTCAAGCAAATGATCCTTATGGTGTTGTCCAAATCATAAGAAGATTCCTTAGATCACCCTATGGTGGGATAGAGGCCTCAAAGTTGGTTACTTTTCATTTTCCAAGTACAGGTATGGATAGGGTTTGGTTAGTATAAAATAGGTGGCTAAGTTATGATTTAGTGTCTTGGTCAGAGTTATGAATATGAGGAAGATTGGTCTTAGGTTGATGATGGTTTGGCCTTGACTTGGTTTGAATGGGTTTGGTTATTTAAGCCACCCTCTCAGGTTTTTAACTTAAGTTAGTTTTCTCTTTTTTTATTGTTTTTGTTATTTTTTGTTATTTTTTTGGAGAATGGTGGTGAAGGATTAATAGAATGCCCTTTCGAATTTTCATCCTAAAGTCCTTTTAGGCATAGTATTTCTTTACGAAATCAAAGTTCACAGGATTGGGCAGGTCATTGCCATCCATTTTCATTAATATTAAGGCTCTTCCAGAGAATACACTCTTTACCATGTATGGTCCTTCCCAATTTAGGGTCTATTTTTTACGAACATCTTTATGGTTTAGGAGAATTTGCTTAAGCACTAAGTCTCTTTCTCAGAACTGATGAGGATAGACCTTTTTGTCATAGGCTCTCATCATGCACTTTTGATACATCTACCCATGACAAATGGCTTTGATTCTTTTTTCTCCGATGAGATTAAGTTGCTCAAATCGATCCTTAACCTATTCGGCCTATTTAAGTTATGCTTCCATCAGGACTCTGAGTGGCAGGAGTTCTATCTTGATGGGTAGAACAACTTCCATGCCCTAGACTAAAGAGAATGGTGTAGCACCCGTAGAAGTCCGTACTACTGTGTGGTAAGCATGTAATGCGAAGGGCAACTTTTCATGCCAATCCTTGTACATCTCACCAATCTTTTCAATTATCTTCTTGATATTCTTGTTGGTTGTTTTCACTGCCTCATTCATTTTTGGACGATATGGGATGAAATTTCGATGCTGAATTTTGAACTGAGAGCAAATTGCTTGCATCATTTTATTTTTCAGATTACATGCATTGTTCATGATAATTTGCTCTGGAAGGCCATACCGACAGATGATCTCCCGTTTCATAAATTTGCACACAATAGCTCAAGTGACGTTAGCATAAGAAGCTGCTTCCACCCACTTAGTGAAATAGTCGATAGTAACTAGGATGAAACAATGTCCATTAGAGGCCTTAGGGTTGATTGGTCTAATCATGTCCACCCCCCACATAGAAAATGGCCATAGGGCTATCATAACATGCAATGGTACTAAAGGGACATGAATCTTATCCCCATAGATGTGGTATTTGTGGCATTTAAGGCATAGTTGATGCAATCCCTTTCTAGAGTCAACCAGTAGTAGCCCGATCGCATAACTTGTTACGCCATTCGGTATCCATTAGCATGTGTGCCATAAATCCCCTCATGGACTTCTTTGAGGATTATTTTGGCTTTTGAAGCATCCATGCACCAGAGTAATACCTGATCCCAACTCTTCTTATATAATGCTCTACCATCTAATGAAGTTTGCAGCCATGCTTCGTATGGATCTTTTATCATTTTTGACGACAAGATCAGGGTATTGCTGATTTTTTATATACTGAAGGATGTCATGATACCAGGGCAAACCATCTTTTTCTTCCTCGATATTCTGGTAATATGCCAGTGTTGAATGAATGCTCATCTAAATAAGGGCAACATCTGACTCCCAATTAACCTTAAACATGGATGATAAGGTGGCCAAGGAATCAACAATTTGATTTTCTTTCGAGGAAAATATCGAAAGCTAACATCATCAAATTTTTTTCTCAGTTCTAAGATTAAACTTTTAGAATTAGTTTAGCATCACGTGTCTGTCATTCGCCTTTCAATTGGTAAATGACAAGGGCTAAGTCACCAGCACTCATAAGGTTTGGATGCCCCTTTCGATGGCAGCTTGGAGTCCCACGATGCAACCCTCATATTCAACTATATTGTTATGTAGTCAAAGCTCAATCTTGCAATGAAAAGATAATCGCTTCCCTTGAGTGAGATTAAAATTGCCCCAATTCCATGCCCCAATGCATTTGAAGCACCATTGAAAAACATTTTCCAAGGTGAATCGCTATCGATTGCATCTCTCACCTCGAATATGCACATTAGCTCTTTATCAGGGAATTGGAAGTCCAAAGGTTGATAATCATCCATTGCTTGACTAGCCAAGAAATCTACGATTGTGCTACCCTTGATGGCCCTTTGATTCACATATATAATATCGCATTCAAAAAGCAGGATTTACTGCCTAGCCAATCTCTCTGACAATGCAGGGCTTCATAAAAATATTTGACAGGATCCAGTTTGGCGATCAACCATGTAGTGTGGTATAACATATATTGTCTTAACCTCCTGGTTGTCCAGACTAGAGCGCAACATAGCTATTCTACTATCGAGTAGTTATTTTCATATTTTGTGAACTACTTACTTAAACAGTAGATAGCATGTTCCTTCTTTCTTGACTCATCATGCTAGCCTAATACACAACCCATCGAACTATCAAAAACTAATAAATATAAAATTAGAAGTCTACCAGGGATTGAAGGCACAAGCATTGGAGGGCTTGAATTGCTTTAGTTTATCGAAGGCTTCTTGACATTCTCTATTTCATTCTTCAGGATTTTGTTTATGAAGTAGTTGAAAGATCAAGTCACATTTGTCGGTCAATTAAGATATAAATTAGGCTATATAGTTCAATCTTTCCAAAAAACTTCTTACCTATTTTGGGTTTTGAGGAGGTGGAAGGCTTTGAATGGCCCTAACCTTATCAGGGTCCATTTCTATTCCTTTTTCACTCATAATGAAGCCCAATAACTTGCCGAATATGACACCAAATATGTATTTGGTAGGGCTTAACTTGAGCTAATATTTGTGAAGGCATTTAAAGAGCTTCTGCAAGTCTGCTACATCTTCATTCTCTCTAGGCGACTTAACGATCATGTCATCCACATAAACTTCAATCTCATTGTGCATAAAGTCGTAAAACAATGTCACCATTGCCCTTTGATAAGTTGCCCCAGTGTTTTTAAGCCCGAAAGGTATCACTTTGCAGCAAAAAGTTCCCTACATGGTCACAAAAGTGGTTTTTTCCATGTCTTCGATTGCCATTTTGATTTGGTTGTATCTCAAAAATTCATTCATGAAAGAAAAAAGTGCATTTTTGGCAGTGTTATCCACTAAGGTATCGATATGGGGCAAAGAAAATTTGTCTTTTGGACTAGCTCGATTCAAGTCCCTATAATCCACACACATTCGCACCTTAGCATCCTTCTTAGGGACTGGGACTATATTGGCCACCCACTCAAGGTATTTGGCGACTTCAAGAAATTCCACTTCAAATTGTTTATTGACTTCTTCTTTGATTTTTAGTAGTATCTCGGGTTTCATCCTCCTCAGCTTTTGCTGTACAGGTTTACACTCGAGTTTGAGGGGAAGTTTATGGACTATGATCTCAGTATTCAACTCAGGCATATCTTGGTAAGACTAGGCAAGCACGTCTCGTTACTCTTGGAGAAGGCTTATCAATTGGTTTCGGGTTAATAGTTTTATAGATGTTCCAATTTTAACTTTTTTTTATCTTCTTCTATCCTAAGGTTTATGGTTTCAGTGGGTTCTTTATGAGGTAAAATTTGTTTTTTCTCTTACTCAATTAGTCTGAGCAGATCTAGGGTTATAGGGTCCTCCTTAGAATCTTCTTCATACTCAACCCCACCAGCACAGATTGGTTGCTCAAAGTTAATTTCCTGCGTCTCAATGTGGATATTCATGTCATCTTCATCCGTATACCTAAAAATATGAAAAAAAAAATAGGCAAAAAGATATGTGAAGGAAGGTGCCCATACAAAAGATCCCACAATGCTCTTGTGCACAAGCATGTGGGTTTGGTTCATGGCATTACTTTGAAAGAGTTTTAAATAATACAGGGATTTTTGTCTCAGTCCAAACACTTGGAATAAACTCTGGAGGGTATAAATCGATCTCTCCACCCATTGTTGATGGCTCTTTAATTACATTACTAGAGAAATCCCCAAAAATTTTCTTTAACACAAGCATGATGTTTGTCGAGCAGTGTTAACATGTCTGCCCGAGTGAAAGTTCTTATGCAATGGAAAAAATGTCATAGGTTCATGTCCCATGTCTTGTCCTAACAGACATGCTATTCTTTTCTCC
>JBBYHL010001367.1:0-23638 GCA_038381835.1 Adansonia madagascariensis | reverse complement strand
GAATGCCCTTATTAGGTTTAACATATGGGGTATCGGTCAAGGTAACAGCAATGATATCTTCTTTTCTACCCATACTGACAACTTTGTTTCCAATTACAAACTTTAATTTTTGGTGCAAGGACGATGGAACTGCTCTGGCAGAATGGATCCACGACCTTTCCAAAAGGTAATTATATAATGGAGCAACGTTCATTACATGAAAGTCAACCTCATAAGTACATGAGCCTATTTGAAGTAGGATAGTGATGTTCCTCACAATGCTTTTGCAGGTTCCATAATACCCGCACGACTGTGTGACTGTTTCGAATGCGAGACACATCAATAAAAGGCTTATTCAGGCATGACATAGGCATTACATTCAAAGTTAACCTGTGATTGATGAGCACCTTAAGCAATATGCTCCTTTTGTAGTATATGATGATGTAAAGGGCTTTATGGTTTCCTCTTCCTCCTTATGGAATCTCATCATTGCTAAAGGATATGTAATTGTCAGCTATGATATTATTCACTAGATGATCTAGCTGGCCTATAGAAATGTCGGAAGAGACATAGGCCCTTTTTAAAACTTTCAAAAGTGCATTTTTATAAGCTTTGAAGTTTAACAAAAGTGACAGCATAGATATTTTGGCAAGTTACTTATTCAGCTGATCCACGATACTGTATTCATTGTGTTTAATGAACTTAAAAAACTCTATTTCTTCTTTCTCACTTATCAGTTCTTTCGTAACTTTTGAATCTGACCCTTTAGTTGTAGACTTAAGTGTTTAAAGATTCTAGCTAGTATCTTTTTACTAAGCTTTATCTCTTAAGGCTGGTGGCGTATAACACCTACCACTTCAAGTCAAGTGGCTTACCCTCAAAAGATCAATATTTGAGGCTATTAACTAGATTCCTTGATAATTAAGGTTTTACTCTTATAGTTCTAGGGAACAACTTTGTTGCCTTCATAGAGGAATGGACATGGCAGTTGAATGACCATTCTTAGTGTAGATAGGGTAGAAGTGGCTTGAGCATGCAATCGATTATCATACAAGATCAGTGGTCTTTTGATACTGTATGAGGGATTACCTCCATCCCCTTCTGTGGCATTAACGGATAGAAGTGCATCTATGGGTTAAATAGTCAAAGTCTGCTTCTCATCATAAAATTTGATGTTGTTTTCCTTCATCATTCTTTGGACCATGGCACGAAACTCTTTACACATATGAAAGGTAAGACCATGTACCATATGGAAATCGTAAAAGTTGACAACTCCTTCCTCTTTTTTCTCAATCTCATTAACTAATTTGGCTTTTACCAGAATCTGCCAAACTGTGCTTATTGGCATTCTGAGCTCTTCCATATTTTTCACGATCTCGTAATCTTGCTCAGCAATGAACTGTTCTAGGTCCGTGCTTGCATAGGCTTGAGATGAACTGGCTCCTTTGTTAAACCTTGGCTGTCTTGTTGTTTCAACTTTTTTCCTTTTACCCCTACCTAATTCTTTTTTCAAAGCCCATCCATCATCCCATAAATTATGACTATGTCGGCAAAGCTTTTAGTGCTTCTTTTTACCACTTCTTTATAGTATGGTGACTGTAATGTGCAACCTGATGATCATTTCCTTCTCTGTCAATAAAGGTTGAATTTAGGCAGCTTTTTCCATCCACCTAAAAGCGTAATGCCTAAAGCTTTCATTTGGCCACCTCTCTATACTCATAAGAAAAAGGCATGTTAGGATGCCATCATCATTTGCTTTCTCTTCTCCAATGATGTTAACGGATAGATAAGTTAATTCATGACATTTCTCGTAAAAATTTTTCTCGAATCGATCCATCATTCCTTGACCATTTTCAAAAACGACAATATTACTGTAAATCATGCTCTTGAGCATAGTAGCAGTAAGAGGACTCTATGGATTCCTCTTTAGGGCTCACTATCCTAACCCCCTGAATGCTTGCCACACTCTACTCATTAGCGTCTTGACCTCTCTAACATCTCTTTTGATCCAACAGTCTTTCCCATCAATCATGGCATTTACCCTCGGTTCACCATGATGAGAGAGCAGGTTGGCCCCAATATTTGGTCTGGGCCCTTGCCCTATTTTGGTTATGCCTCTTTTCAGTAAGGCCACCACCTTTCTCTTAAATGAGGTACAGTTCTCAATTGAGCATCCCTGTGCTCCAGTATAGTATTCACAGTAAGCATTCTTATCATACTAGTTGGGGTATGGTGGAGATTTTGGGTCTAAAAACACTAAGGCGACCAATCGATTGACTAATAGGCAATTATAGATCTCTTTATATGAGTATGGAAAAGTGTCAAAATGTTCCTTTTCTTGAGGTGCTTGATGATTACTTAGGGCTCAGGCATTGTTTGTGTTGCGAGGTTGCATGCTTGGAGGAGCGTTTTGAACAGGACTTGATGTGAGGGTGACTGTTGGAGCAATCCTAGTAGAATGAACTGTTGGTGTCATTTGGTAGGGCCTAAAACCTAGATATAACATATTTGGGGCATATACCCCTTGAGCTAAGCATGGATTTTGAAGGAACTTTACGGTGCTGTGACTGACAGCGTTTACTTTTTTTGTCCTTTATTTGTTGGTTTTTTAATTAACCCGGATGATTTTCAAATAGATATTTTCCCACTTTTTATGGCATTATCAATCATCTCTCCTGATTTAACCATATCAGCAAAATTTTTTACAGTGTTTCCCATCAACTTCTTATAGTAAGGAGCTTTCAAGGTGCCAATAAACATAACTGTCATTTCTCTTTCAGTTAATGGAGGCCGAACTTAAGCTGCCTCCTCTCTTCATCTTTAGGCATACTACCTAAAACTCTCAGAGGCTTTCTTCTCCATGTTCATCAGGGAGAAGCGATTTGAGGCCTAGTCAGATACGTGCTTATATTTATCGAGGAATACACAAGCCAGATCTGTCCATGTTTAAATTCTTATAGGGTCTAGCCCTATGTACCATCAGAGAACTGCCCCAGTTAAATTGTCCTAGAAGCAGTGGATTAGCAATTTTTCATTTTCCTTATACCCGATCATCTTCCAACAATAAATCCGGAGGTGAGCAATAGGATCTGTGGTCCTATTATATTTTTCAAACTTTGGCACTTTGAATTTATGCGAAATGATGAGACTAGAGACTAGTCCTAGAGCATTTGCGCCTACAATTCCAAATTTATCACTTTCCTTATAGCTCGAAGACGTTTCTCTAGAGATTGGTATTTGTTTAAGTCTTCATCATTTTTCGAAGACCTTTTTTGCACTTTTTCGTTTTGCTTGTTCATCAAGATCTGGTACTATAGGTATAGCGGGCGAAGTGAGATAAATGAATGGTTGAGTTGACAGAATTCTTACTGCTAGGGGATGTTGTTCATGCAAAGTTGTTTTATGCACATTAGTAGCCTCGATACCACCATTCAGATTATTCTTGGGGTTGGCCGATCTTTTACCAGTGTTGATGGTGCTCATTCGTCCTTTATCCTTTAATGCTTCAAACAACAGTTTTGTCAATTCTGCCATTTGAGATTGAAGTTCTTCATTCCTACGAGCTGATTGTTCTTGAGATTCTCTGTACATGAGTTATAGTCGCTCAATGGGAGACTGATGATCATTCTCTATGGCTTTACGATAAGTACGAGTGTTATAGCAATGGCGAGCTGAAGATTTCGTGATTCAGGACACCTTCACTTTAGATTATTAACGGATTAGACCTTTAGAATGTGTCATGACATGACATGAAGATGGACATGAGATCATGAAGCAAAAAAAAATTATGTTATTGATGCAAAGCAGAAAAAGAATAATTGTTATTTATGCAAATGCAAGAAGGACAATTGGATTAGAAAACAGCTCTACCAATAGCGTCTTTCATTGAAGCATCCAAAGTCTTGAATACATATGATTACATTCGAAAATGTCTGGCATGATTACATTGTTTAATCACATGTTCTAAGAAATACATCAGTTTTTGTTTGTGAGCTCTAATGGGTAAGATGTTACATGCTAGAGATCGAGCCATATCCATCATATATTTGGCCTCTAACTGAGCTGCCTAAATTTGTTCAGTGAGATGGCATGATGAGTTTGATAATTTTGGCATGCTCGATCAACTATTTGTTGCCATTCTTGCTCCCATCGTTCTGAGGCCTGTACTAATTCATCCACCTAGTTTTGGCAAGCTTGCAAGGACTTCTCTAAGCCTTGAACCCTAACTGTTAACGTCTCGCTCTTAATCTGATTGGCTCTTAAATCTCAAACCTGAGCTTTTAACCGTACATTTCTCCTTTGATAAGCTGATACGAGGGTTCGGGCTCTGACAAGCTTCTTGTTACTGTCTTTAGCTACTTTTTTCCACTGATGTAGTTCTTTTTTTAGGGTGACAATTTTTGTTATCCACTCGATTGAAGACTTGCCTCGACATCGTGATTTATTATCAAACATTATGTATCTCACCATTGTCGACTTCGCTGCTACCTCTACCAAACTATCCTCCATATCTAATTTTATTTTCAACTTCGCTATTAACATAAACTCTATTTAATCCTTAGTCAATCGAGACTAACTAGCACAATTCCCCCAAATTAAATTTTGATATTATATACTTCCAAGTCACTAGAATTCTAAACTTAGACTCGATAAGAAAACCTAAAATCAAAAGCTCTAATCGACATACCATAAATCTCAAGAATGGAAACTATTTGCACATACTCAAGATTAGAAACAATCGATGAATCAATGATTATGAAAAAAAGGGGATAACTCACAAAAATACATAGAATCACAAGAAACAAATAAAAAATCAAGTAAAAAACTCAAAAATTTGGAAAAAAGCTTAGTTTATCCCTAAGATGACTCACAGAGAAAAACAAGAGAGCGAAAATTTTCACGCTGCACACTTAGAATTAATTAACCTAAATTTTTGTTACAAAATATAAATGGTGACATAATTTCAATCTCCAATAACATTATTTTAGGCGCCACTAATACTTAATTTTGCTGTAGCGTATACATGCATGTGCAGATGTTCTTGATATTAGAAATTATGATCTCTTTTATCCATGGGATCTTTTCTTAACTTTTTTATAGGAGGACTAATCTCGTGTTCTTGTACAATGGTTGCTTGTTAATGTATTTGATGTGTTTTTCTCAGGTGGTATTTCATTTGGTTTAGGATATTATGTTGAGACATGATTATTTTGTTTGATTGGTCTAGGTTAGAGGCAAAGGAGAAGGCAAAGTTGGACTAGGAATGTGAACATGGGTTGTAATGTGGTATGGTTCTTTTATTACTTGCCTCTGTAATTTAGGAGCGATTCACTCTTAAGTTTTAATAAAATATCTTGTTTTAGCAAAAAAAAATGTAAGATGAACAAAAGTAAATAAATGAATAAATAGATAAACAAATAATTAAGTAAATAAATAGATAGATAGATATACCAATTGAAAGAAACAAATAGATTGCAGGAAAAGGATGGAATGAATCAATCTCGGATCACAATTAGATTAGATTGTTTACATTGCAGCTGCAAGTCAAGATTTTTTTTCCTTTAATGCCCTGTTTTATCTCAAATATAAACTTTTAGAAAATTCATTCATCTTTTGTCAACTGCTTCTTTCTTCCTCACTTTTTTCTCTTTAAAAATACTAAGAACAGTAACTGCCTACTTAACCAAAACCCCAAATCCAATAACTCTTTGCCATTGTCTCCACTAAATTACTTTTTATGAATCCTCCTAAACCCCTTTTCTTCTAGCCAAATTAATTTCTTCAAAATCTCTAGATCTATATGTGAACTTAAAACACTCCATTGCATGTTTCTGCTTTTTTGTGTTGTCAGAAAACTGAAATAAACACCAAATCTTCCTACTTCTTTTTTTTTTTTACTTTAGTCTGTCAATCCTAAAAGAAAAAAGAAAAACCAAAAAAATTTATCCAAATATCCTAAATAACAAATATTTTATTTCATGGTTTTATTAATAGTTTTTAATTAATTTTTTTGTGGCATGTTCTTTTTGTTTTTTTTATAGTTTTAAAGGCTGATTTTTTAGGGTTTTATTTGGAAAAACAAAAAGAATAACTTTTTGATTTTGTGTCTGGTCTTCATCCTTACTTCTCATTTATTTTTAATTTTCAAAATAATGGTTTGGTATTGTTGAAAAATTGTGGTTTTCGATTGAGTATAGATGATAAGAATTTTAGGTTAAAATATAGGTTTTCATAACGTAGGAATTGGTCTAGAAGGTAGATCCAATTCTCACTTCTAAACTTTCATTTTGAATTGGCTTTCAATTCCTTTGTCTTGGGGCTCCAATTGCCAACTTCTGATATTCCAAAACACATTTGATTTTTATCAATCTTTTCCTTCTTTAATTTTCTTTAGTTCCAAGTTTTTTCCTAAAAAAAATTCAATTCAATTTTTTTGGATTCCCAAGCATACCTAATTTTCCAAAAATTTTTCATCCAAAATTTCATATTTCAATGTTCTAATTTTTTTGAATTTTTATTTTATTTTATTTTATCTACAAAAAGAAATGAAATAAAGGAAAACAATAGATGAACAATAACAAATATAAATAAATAAATAAATAATAAAGAAAATGAAATGGAAATGGAAATGGGCTAACCCAAACATGAGTCTAGATGCAACAGCTTTTTGGGAATACATTTAAAGTCCAATAAACTATCTAAAAGACCAAAAACTAAAATTCAAGGCCTAAAATATTTGAGGCCTAGTAAATCCAAAATCTAATTTATAATTTAAAACCATAAAAAATGAACTTTAAAGGGTGTTTGACATGGGGTAATCACTCCAAAAATCATGGTGAATAGAATATTATATTTAGTAAGTATTCAATGATTCTACGTCATAGTGATCTTGATTCATTGAGAGTGACCATCACGACCTTAGAGTAGAGATGTCCATAGGTCAGGTCGGGTTGTGACCTAAAAAAATTTAAATTCCAAGATCAAGTTCAAATTTGGCTTAGCCTGGCCCGCCCATTTGGGTCCGAATCATTGTTTGTCCTATTAAAATTTATTTTTGCATTAATATTTAAATTACAATATATGTTTAATATAAGAATACTATTTCAACCTAAGTTAAGCTAGCCTGGAACATGAAAATGCAAGCTCAGGCTCAAGCCCGATCGAGCTGGTACATGTTTACCTTAGAGGGTTTTTTAATTCACATATAAAAGGATGAGAAATTTTATCATCAAGATAAATTCAAATGTAAAATTAACTATATTACCCATTCAATATATGAATTACAAATTTATTTTCTCATAAAATTATAATTATTTTATATTAAAATTGTTATATTTCCAAACTAAAATTCATTTTACGAGGTTTAAAACTAAATTTAGTGTTTTCTTTTACCTTTTTTAATGTGTTATATATATATATATATCAAAATTTTTATTTTCTTTTATTATAATTTTAAATATTCTTTTATATTTTAATTCAAATATTTTCGTACATAATTTATGTTATAAATATTAATTTATTTATCAATAAATATATTTTTTAATTTAATAATTTAATTAGAATGTATTATAAATTATTATCTTTGTACGATACTGAAATCATTAACTTCTGTAATTATTACTGTATGTAAGGCTATTTTGTTACTTTCAATCAAAATAATATTTGACTTTTAGTAAGGTCAAAAGACATTGATTTTTAATTGTCAATAATCAATGATTATTAATCAAATAAGGTAACTCTAAATCTTGAAGAATAAGATCATTTCGACGATTAGATTATCATGGTAACATTAAAAATAATATCAAATGACACTTAAGAAGTTTTGATAAAAAATTTAGTTACAAGTTTGAGAAACCAATTTTTAATCTCAAGTTCGAATTAAAATGTGTTTGACTCAAATTATAATCCCAAAAAATGACAATGAAACGTAATTTTCAATTTAAATAAAAAAGTATTTAAAAGAATCAGCATAAAATTGATTGTATACAATAAAAATAAATATTCCCATGCAAACTTCAGGCTTTTTTTTCTTAATTTTTTTTAAAGAAGTTATATTTGTACCGAATAAAATTAAAAATGAAAGCATTTATTCTGTGTTACCAGTAAGTTAGTAGGAAGAGGAAGAGTGCATGTGATTGTGGAAAACTGAAAGAGAATCTGCGAAGGTAGAACTAGGAACAGTGAGTGCATATATAAATATAATATAAGCACCAAATTTGTGAAGATATGCGAAGAGCTCTTTCTGTGTCCTGTCCTATCAGGTATAATTTAACCCGTCATCTTCGGAGGAGAAATCTTAAAGCAGAGAAAAAATTAAAAATTAAAAATTAAAAAAAAAAAAAAAAGAACTCTTTAGCTTTTTCTTATGCTATAGCATTTTATGCTGTTTTTGCGTGTATTGACTATTGAGAAAAAGTGAGAGACAGAGGCTGTATAATAATTTGTTCAATTCAACTGTCATTTTCCTACGTATACGATCGAGGTAGGAGTAGAGGCAAGCAAAAACGCACTCCTCTCTAAATCTTAATTTCTCCTCTTCTCTCGTTTCTGCCCAACCCCATCATCTGTATGTATGTATTTAATATAATAATAATTATTCTATTATCATTGCAGCACCATTCTTCTCTCTCTATCTCTCTCAGAATGTCTGTTCCTTGAAAAGTTTTCTTTTCTATTCTTTTCTTTGCCCAAGAATTCTTTTTCTTACAAGGTTTTTAATTTCTTTTCTTTCCTCAGCTATCCAGGAATTTGTGTTCACTTATCTTATTAGATTCTCTGACAGTCTTTTATTGGAGAGGGTTTTTTCAGTTCCTTTGGTGAAGCAAGGCACATCTTTGAAACCCTTTCTCTTGAGAACAAAAATGTCCCGTGAAGGGGATTTCAGTGAACAGGCTTTGAATCGGATTCCTCATCTTTCACTGCACATTAGCCCTCCCAACAGTGCTTCTTCCTCAATTTGCACTGCCACTAGCGAAGGGGATTCTTCCTTTGACATTTGGAGCAAAGACGATGGCCTAAAATCAAATAGTGATGCTTCCATAAAACCCGGCTCCCTAGCAGATACCGAGCTTTCCTTAGCAAATCCTGCAGGCAGTGCCTTAGAAGCTGACAGCCCTTGGCAAACGAACTTTTGGACGGCTGCAAGCAGCGATGATGATGAAATAAGGAACAGAAATCTTCCGAAATGCGGTAATGGTGGCCAACTAAGTAACATAAACCAAGGAATTTCATTACTTGATGTTTCTGGACTGAAACCATTCAGGGGAATACCACTATACAGTGGTAACTGTATGTCGTTCCCGTTTACGAGCTCGGATAGCTTTGTAGATATGGATCCCCATAAGTTTCGGTTTTATCAAGCCTCCCCCTATTCGTCTTATAATTGTTCCTCCTCAGCTTCTTCGGTGTTGCACTCAGCCGATGGTCATAGAATAGGTAGGTTTAATGGGATTCCGGTGCCCCAGTTTCATCATCACTACACCCAATATGAAGCGGCCGGGGGTAGTTCAGACTTGTGTAATGGCATGATTAGATCGAGGTTTATGCCTAAACTACAAAGCAAGAGGAACATGAGGGCACCCAGAATGCGTTGGACCAGCTCTCTCCATGGTCGCTTTGTTCGTGCTGTGGAGCTTCTTGGTGGTCATGAAAGTAATTCAACTTCTTTCTCTCTCTTTTTGTGTGATAGATCTAGCTAGGGATGAATCCGTTGCTATGTTTTAATTGGGTTTTGGGGCTAATTTCCAATTAATTTGATTTGATGAGCTTGGTTGGTGTTGTGTACTTGATAGGAGCCACTCCTAAGTCAGTTTTAGAGCTAATGGATGTCAAAGATCTAACTCTTGCTCATGTCAAAAGCCATCTACAGGTACAGATCAAAGAATTGAAAGCTAAAACCCTTGCTTTAGTTGTTCTACTTTTTTTTTTTTTCCTCACATATATATTTGGGTTGCGGCAAACACAAAAAGCACCTGCTTAGAGTTATTAGACTCATCAAACTAAAGAGAAAAGCAGTTTTCAAATCCAAACCATCCGCAGGAAAAGAGCAGATGAGTGCTGTGCAGTGAATGAATGAATGAATGAAGAGTTCAGTCTGTTTCGGCGTCTCAGGACAAGTTCAACTTTTTGTGACAAAAAAAAAGTAGCCATCATTTCTCAATAATAGAAGCAATTACTGACCTTACCAAACATCAACCTCGTGGTTAATAAACAAACAAATAAATTTCACAAAGAGACAGACTGAGTTAGAGAAGCATTTGATTTGATATTTTTTACTGGGAATTTCCCTTTTTTTTTTAAATCTTTATCCGCCTCTCCTACTAACTAAAATTTTAATAAAATAGAGGTTTCTTTCTTTGTTTTGGGTGTCTATTTTTCCCCTTTTCGTGGTCTTCGTTGGTTTTAAATTGATTATCTTAGTCACCCATATATATATATATATATATTGAATTGCAGATGTATAGAACTGTCAAGGGCACAGACAAAGCTGTGGCTTCCCCAGGTAATTCGCATTGTTTAGCCTTACTGCCTTTGCCCTTCCCTCTCGGCTTTTTACAATATTAATTAATATTTATTAACTGCTTCATTTTATACCTAATTTATTTTATATATATATATATGTCCTGATTCTCTCTCCTTCTATCTCACGCTCTTCAATGTCTTACACCCTATATTTCTTGCACGCATTTTTATACTTAAATTTGCATACTATATGTTCATGCATGTAATTGTACAATTTATTTATTTATAACTTAATTAGCATAGCATCTTGCAAGTGTATATTATATTAAATTATATTATATCATACTATACTGTATTAAATTATATTTTGGCATTCAATAATTTAACATCCATGCAAATCTATGGTCGACTAAGATATGGTTAAAATTAGAGATATATATACACTATATATATATGTAAGGGTCTATTATTTGTTTGGTCGTTAAAATCTGTGCATATAAATATATATATAAATATATAATTACATATGACAGATGGATCTGGGGAAGAAGATGAAGATTATTTGGGTGCAGCCAAAAATAAATTGAGTCAGAATACTAAGTGTTCAGCGAAGCAGAGATCAGGAAGTCCAAATTTACCGATAGAAGATGATAATAACGTTAATGGCTACCCTTCCTCCACTAATCTTTCGATTAACTCTTCTATGTAAGTCTCTCATTCTCGTCTTCGCATTAATTTTTGCCGTTCGTTTTCTCATCCTTTCTTTTCTTTTTAAAAAATAACAGTAAAATAATATAGACATATATATGGCCTGCGATTCTTTTCTCTGTGGTTGTTTCAGATTTATAGGTGGATAGTGTTTTTGCCTTGTAATGGATGACTAGCTTTAGCTAATTAGCAAATAAAAAAATTATTAAACAAATTTAAGTCATATTTCCTTAAAAAAAATATTTAATAACTATAAATATTCGAATCCTACTATTTATAACTTATTCTCTTATTAATTTTGAAAGATCTTCTTAGTAGAAAAATAAAAACAATACATCCCCAAGCGTCTGTGTATATATATATATATATATAACTAAAAAGAGTTTCTTTATGACAGCTTTTGCTTTTGTTAACCTTTAATTCATTGTTCCTATTTTCTGCTTTCTTTCTAGTTTCATCCCATGACTGATGAATGATGATTAATCCCAAAGTGCCTACAATATTGTGGGTTTTACTAACTAGTATTTTTAGACACTTTATAAGGTTGTCATAATAAATATACTATTATTTTTTATATATTAAAATTCATTAAATTAATTATTATTACATTTAATATAAGATATTATCATTATAAAGAATTTTACTATCAAGAGTTATAAGAACATTTTTTAAGATTATTATGTATAATAATATTTTTAATCGATATATTGAAAATGATAAATAAAGTCGCCAACCAATACATTAAATACAATATTTTTATCAAAAATAATATATTTACTAATTTTAAAGAGTGTCTTAGCCGAAGGCACTCATTAGCAAAATACTACTATAAATTTTAACTTAAAAAATTCTTAGCAAAATCTCATTAAGGTAAGGATATAGATGATATCATTTTTTAAAAAGTATAATAATTTTTATTTATTTTTGAAAATTTTCAATGTTGTGGTGTCATTTAATTGAATCAAACATAAACCATTAAGCTAAACCACATTTTCTCTTTAAAGCCAATAAAAAAAAATCCTTGTGTCTTTGACTTGAAGCACGCCCACTAGCCTTAAAAAACAAACGTAAAAAACAAACCCTTATTGTTATCAGTTGGTTGGTTTAAGTTGAAGAGATACCAATCTTTAAATAAGGAAAGTACTGTGCACTGAAACTCATAGCTCTAGCTTTAGCAACCCTAGTAGTAGCAGCTGGGTTAGGCGCTCCATGTCCATGTCCATGACCATGTAAACTGTTTTTCTAATTCTACCAAGTACGTAGCTAGAAACAGAATAATATTTTTTTAGAAAAGAAATTAATTTTTTTTTTTCACTTTTATTATAAATATACAGTCGTACCCTACAACCGTTCATTTCTAGTTCATTGATTCAGCTTTTTCCTTAAGTTTGCATGCACTTTTTAAACGGAAGGTTGCCCCATTTTCCTTTTAGATATGTTTTCTTTCTTGACGTTCACATTTATAACCAATGAAATGCCTCTGTTCAGCGTTTATTCCATAGTTTGATACATATATATATATATATTTGTAGAAAGAAATTTAATAAAAATAAAATCTTTCTGCTGGGAGATGACATATTGAAGAGATAAGAACAACTTTCAAAAAGACACTTTAAAATTGAAAAATGAGTTAAAAATAGATTGCGATGATTGTCTTTCCGAAGGAAGAAAAAGTTTTTTAATTTAAGAACAATATGGCATTAAACTTTTTGGGGTGCTATTAAAACAAAATTACAAAGCCATTAATTTTGTACTTGAAGGAATATATATTGGATATGCAGTCCTTTTTCTTATACATTTTCTTAATTTTATTAATATTAATATTATTATTATTATTAGTAAAAGAAGCTAGTCAAGTATCTAAATACAGTCATTAACTTTAATCTTTGAGTTGAGGAGCAAAAGTTTGTGTCCGCACTTGTTTATGCCCTTTTCATTTGTCCAAAATTTACTTTATTCCTAAATATGATACTAATAAGCCTATGAGACATGTCTTTTGTTTTTATCCATAGAGATGTATGTTAAAAGTTGTTTAAGAATATTTCAATTAAAAATTCTATGATGTAGGAATCTTTACAAAATAAAGATAATTAAATTTGAATCGCGTACTATTAATGTGATATGACATAAAATAAAATTTCAAAAATATATATATTCATATAATTAGATTCCAAAAAATATACATATGAAACCTAACCGTACATGTCCTCCAATTATATCTTTCAAATTATATAGACTGACAATCCATCATTCACCTCCAAAGGAAAATATTGCAATAGAACAAAACCATTTTTTTTAATGAATTTGAATCTTGCTCTTTGGGATGGAAAACTATACCACTGAATCAAAATACAATAAGATATTAAAATTTTATTTTATATTAATATTTATATATTTTATAATTAAATTTAAATAAAAATAATTTTAACATTATTTAAAAAATAATTTGAAATTATTTGGATTGCTAAAAATATATTTCAACTCTGATTTAATTCCGGTTGAGCTTAGTTGTCCGATACTAAACAGATCTACGGCTATGCCTAGACTCAAAGGCTCAAACATTATCCTTCATAATTCTATATCTAATTGAGGTCCCTAGTGAACTTGCCCTTCATCCCTCCCAATATATTCATACTGTTATTTCTTTTATATTAGTGTTGATTTCTATGAGCTCCATATTAGTGTTAGAATCCTTTTATTACTTCACTTTTATTGTATGATAGTACATTGAATATAATTATGATTCAAAAAAATAATATAAATTTAGAATTAAAATTGAATTATTATAATGAATTATGTAAAATATCTCAACTTGAAGAGAACTTTTAAATATAGATATAAAATAACACAAATATAATATGAATATGCATGAATCTAATTTTTTATATGCGTATTATCTTGTTAAAAATAAGATGTATGTCAAAATTTAATACATTTAGATTACTTTGATATCCATATTTATATCGTATTAAGAAATAATAAATAATAAAATATAAACGTAACAGTTATCATATAATAACTCATCATAACTTATAACATCATTTAACATAGTTATTTTTACTATTTAATAATCGTAATATTCTTTTGTTTTGCTTTAACACCTAATGTTTTCTTTAAAAAAAAAAATTGATTACATCAACCTCCCTTATATTATTATTTAATATTTTAATTTTTATTGATAATTTATCAATATGATAAAATTTTATTCAATAATATAAAAATCAAAAAATTAATATGACCTTATTTTTCAAAATATAAAAAATAAAGAATCGATTATTATATGAAAGTGTCATAATATTAAGAGTTATTTGAATAGTATCACACATGAAAATAACTAAAATATGAAACAACATGAAAAAAATAACGTGATCACAATATAAATACATAAACATGTCAAAATTATGTAAAACAAATCTAATACAAAATTGAGAGTTATTTGAACAACGACAATTAGACTTAGCGATTTTGAGCACAACATGAAAAAATAACAAAGATACAATACATGAAAAAATTACACTAACACAGAATGAAAGCAAAAATGCCTCAAAATTTATATAATATAAATTATTAACGTAATAAAATTTATATATATTTAACATACAAAATACTATTATAACACAAGAATAGCATGAATACAATACAAATAATTAAATTTATTTATTTTACTTAAACCAAAAAAAAAAAAAAAGAATAGCAATTGCCTTCCCCTTCGATTCAATTGAAGGGGATAACTTCTATATATTTATATATTTTTTATATGATATATAAAAGTTTTAATTTTGACGAGATTACATGTATAAATATAAATAACAGTCTATGTAGAATCACTCAACATATATAGCATAGCTATTACATTCAAGAAGAAACCGATCAACAAAATTAACCAACATAAAGTTGAAGGAAATTTAGTACCAAAAAGAAGTTCGATGAATCCTATATGGTGAGATTAGACTTTGAGATCCAGAGGTCATAACTTTCTGTTTATCATTGTGATAAGGCTTATTTGCTGTAAAAATTTTAATTTGAAAATAGAAAAACTCTACATATATATATATATATATATATATATATATTTATTTAACGTTCATGGACTCAAATGAATCATGTTTGAATCCCTCACAAGTATAGTCCAATTGATTAAAACTTAAAAATGAATTCAATGAATAGAAACTTATATCTTAGGAACATTATGAAACTTATATATTAGGCTTTAATAAAATAATAATACTGCAGCTAGATTTTGGCACACCCACAAGAGCAATGAAGAAAATAAGTTGTTTTTAAGTAGTAGAGGTAGTTATTTTTATGTGTGTATTTTAAAAATAAAAATTAATTAAAAATATTTAAATTTTATATAAGATGATATTTTTAGATTCTATTTTATAAATTTTTTATAATCTAATTTAAATATTTATATCATTCACAAATTAAGTTAGTGTAAGTCAAATAATACCAAATTCAGTCACTTTCTTTATTAATAATATAGATAACTTCTTCTTCTTTTTTTTTTTTCTTTTTGATAAAGCCTTTAAATTTTATTAATAGTTAGTGAAGCCACACATATAGCCTTTAAATTTTTTTGATAAAGCATTTAAATTTTATTAATAGTATATATAATTGTCTTCCATATTTTATGTCTTTTCCTCCCCTACCTAGGGTTGCATCTCTTGGACACATAAATATCAAAGTGGTGATTAGAGAATCCCTTATCAGTTGAATGGAGGCATCTTAAGCCTAAAAATATACGATTGTTGTCTGTTGATTTTGATTTTAGGTCGAATATCTATCCTACATGCAACATTGTACAGAGCAAGCATTGCCCCCTCTTGTTGACCCTTCGTAACAGGCTTTTATCCGGCTAAATATGAAATCATATTTTAAGACGATAATAAAGTAAATTTTCCCACTAGTTAAATTGGGAGTATGCCGAACACATCCACTTATTGGATGGTTCAATTCTAATGATTGGCATAAAAAAGTAAATTTACCCACTAGTTAAATTGGGAGTATGCCGAACACATCCACTTACTGGATGGTTTAAATTCTAATGATTGGGATGTCCCTTTGGTGATATTAAATGGAATTTAAGGCGTATTTCATTTTTTAAAAAATTTGTCATTTTTTTAATTAGGCAATTTATCTTTGAACTCTTAGTTCTTTCTCGTATTTTTCTTCACACAAGATAATCAAACCAACTTTTAATTTACTGTACTTTTAAAATGTGAGGAGCTAGCAAATACAAAATATACAGAAGAATAGTCAGCGTTGGTACGTACTATAGTTAGTTTATATATCAAAATTCGGATAGCGTTTGATATATGATAAAAATATGAAACTCATGACTACGTAAATTCAAGTCTTTCTCTTACAGAAAATCAGTTAACAAAAAATAATACTCAAGCCTTTCCCGTCTCCAAAGTTAAGAAAAAAATATGAAGTTTGGGATTATTACTTTAGAAGCGTTGGAGTTAAATCCTACACTTGTTAGTTAGTGAATATCTCTTTTGTCTGTTGACGGTCCATTATTTCATCGTAGCATTTAAATTATAATTGTGCATATATATATTTTTTACGTTTTAACTTATGTAATTGTAAACGTAACGAATGTTATCACAATTATAATGGTTGGTTGTCAATTTATTTTCTTTTTAAATTTATTGTAAAATATAATTATTAAATTATAATTATAATTTTTTTAAAAATATTTTTAAAGTAGTTTATGCCATTATAATCTTATGTTTATAAGAAAAAAAATTATTCTTAAATTATTCTTAATTTTTTTATATTATAGCAAAACATTTATTGAGAAAACTAAAAAAAAAAATAGTAATCATACTTAATATTTTTAAAGTTTGTTTTTTGTCTTATCTAAAAAAAACCTTAAAATTATTTAAGTATTATTAATCCAAATACATGTGATGCATATTTACAAAATATACGAAAAAACACATTTTTCTGCAATTTTATCTTCTAGCATTTTTATCCTTTTTTTCTTTAAATGTTTATTGGTAAAATGATTTTTGAGTTCCAGCTGACAACCGTATAAATTGCTGGATTAAACCAAAAATTTCTTTTCTTTCCATTTTCCTTTTTATTTCTTTTGCTAAACTCTAAACTCTCAATTCTTTATCTCTCTCTAGTTCATAAGTCCCAGTTGACAACCATATCAATTCCTAGAATTTGACATGACTCACCTATAGGACCGCCTCTCACTGTGGTGACCACTGCTCACTGATATCAGTTTGAGCTCAAAGTTTGCCCACTTCTTTTTCACCTTCTTTACAAGACTAGATTTTTAGGAAAATCTCTAGTTTATTCTAAATCTAACACCCTAAACTATGACTTCCCTACTCAAAAAGCTCTTACTCTGTCGGTCCAAATAATTCCCTCTTCCAATGTGTTCTTTTTTTTTTTTTTTCCCGTCCTTCAACCTGCCTCTTCACTAACTTTGTGCCCCCAAGCCCCTTCAAATTACTTGAAACAAAAAAACCTAGGGGAGAGAAAATCTCTCTCCTTAGTTTTTTCCTTTTTTTTTTTTTTTTTGTTGTTGTTGTTTGTGTTGTTTTCCTTAAATAGGATGGCTCTGATAGTATTTTGCTAGGGCTTTTTGTGTTTTCTTTGCAATTCTAGAATTGAAACGATGGAATAGCAATAATAACAGTCCGGTATTTTCCTTGTTCACCGTTACACTACTTTTTTTTTGGGATAAATAACGTTACACTACTTTTTGTGGCCATGACCTGCCACTACCATTGTGATTCAAATTCTCACCTTATTTTTCTTCAATTGTGATGGCAGAAGACTCGCCATTAATAGTATTTTGCTAAGCTTTTGTGTTTTCTTTGCAATATTAGGATTTAACTAATAGGAATAGTAGTAATAACAGTCCGGCATTTCTACTGTTCATCGTTAGACTACTTTCAAAGGCGTGGCCCAGCATTACCATTGTGATTCAAATTCTCACCAATTTTTCTTCAATTGCATTGGCAGAGGATATGCTGCCATAATATATGGAGAAGATAGAAGAGAGAGAACATTTAACGCTGTAATGAAAAACTCTCTTGTATTTAACTTTTAGGTTGGCTTTATTCTGAATTCCACAAATACAAGACTATTTATAGACACACATTATTCCTCTTGACAACAATTACAATAAACCTAATCTCCAAACATTTGACGCACCTACTAATTAAGCACATGCATAGGTAGATACCTACAAGAAACTGAATGTAGATATGCATGAATACAATGAAATCAAGTTCAATTATTTCATTTCCAACTCCCCCTAACTTGATTCTTCTTGATGACTCCAATCTGAGCACACATCTTCCCAAATTCTTCAAATTTCAACCCTTTACTGAATATATCGACCACCTGGTCATTACTTCTCATCATAAGTAAGCTCAACCTCTTTCTTTTCTTTGTATTACCTTATAAAGTGAAATTTTGTATTTATGTGCTTGCTTAGCTCATGGAATATATGATTCTTTCCTAATGCAGTGGCATATTTATTGTCCACAAAAATAGTCGTAGCTTCATCTTGAGACATATGTAGCAGCTTCAATAACTTCCTTAGCCTGATTGCATGACAAAATCAAGAAGCGGTTGCAACATATTCAGCTTCACATGTAGAAAGTGTCAAAATTGGTTGCTTCTTTGAACTCCCAAGTAAATGTACTATCACCATGAAAATTTTGAAACCGCTGGTGCTCTTTCTATCATCAATGTCACTTCTCCAATCACTATCACTATAACCAACAAACATGAAATTGAAATTGGAAGAAAGAGAATAATATAGGCCATAACTAATAATACCTTTGATTTAAAGAATCCTTTTAGCTCTTGTCATGTGAGTCTGGCTGGTAATGAAACGAGTAACAAACCAGCTTCAAAAAGAAAATCAAGCCTTGCGTATTTCAAGTATCTTAAGCTTCCAACCCGATTCGTATGTAGAGTTGGATCCACCATTTGACCTTCATCATACTTCAGACAATTTTTCCAGGATCACTGGGGGTGTTTATTGACTTGCAATTCTTCATCTCAAATTTCTCAAGTACTTTCTTTGCAAAGCTTCTTGAGAAATAAAAGTTTCAAACCCGTCTTGCTTAACTTCAATGTTAGTAGGACATGAGACCTATATCGACCATTTTAAATCCTTGGGTCATCACCTTAAAGTCTTCAAACATCTTGGGATTATTGCTGGTGAAGATCAAATCAACGTATAACCACACAAGAAGAGTACTTCTGTGTTTTCCTTCTTTGACATAAAATGCATGTTCTTGTGGATATTTTGTGAATCCACGGCTTTTTTTTTTTTTTTTTTGCTAAGCCAAGTAGATTTTATTAGAGAATTGAAAGTAGTGAAAACTAGCACCAAGGCTAGCATTCGCAAGAAGCTAAAAAGATAGCTCATCAACAGTAGCTGCTACACTGGTCCTCCACCACTATTTGAATCTCTGCTCTGGAGTTCAGATGCAGCTCGGTGCATTCATGGCTTCTATGATCAGTGGATAGATTTTATTAATCAATAAATTACATTACTTATATATTTCAAACAAATATATACTGTGGATGACAATGGATCAGTGAAGAGTTGCAATAGCCGACAAGGCCTGCACTGCACTGCACTAGGGCACTTGCTACGAAGTTGCAAATGAATCTGCCATATTTGTGGTTAGTTGAAATCGAACCTCACTGAACTACTTCAAATGCTACACTACACACTGTTTCTCACTACATGATATAAGAGCTGACTTTGAGGTCTGGTCCATGAACGACAAGCGACGAACATGCAGCGCTGGGCATTCCCTGTCAAAAACATTTTTACCATTGCGTTATTTCACTTATAAAGGACAACCTCTCTGTTTGAAATAAGGATAATTTTCCTTCTTCTAGCCAACTGTACTTTTCTCTTTCATTTAATCCAAGATTGTAGTTTTGCTAGCTAGAATGAACTAACCGGTTACTTTGCCTTCTGCGCTTCTCTCAACTCAATTAAGTGGTTGGTTGAATACTATTGAAAAATACGCAACTAATATTAGTGAAAATAACTAAGTTATGAATTTTGGTGCAGTAGAGGAGTTTTGTCGTCGGGTTCGAGGAATCCAGATGGGTTTAGACTGGAAGCTCCATCATCTCAATCTGGAAACCACTTTGAGGTAAGTGTGATAGTAGCTGTTGATCCAACCAAATTAATGAAAATATTCCATTATCAGCAATTCAGCTTCAAATATATGCGTGCAACGCTGAGTAGAGTTGACAATCTAGGTTAACTTGGCAGAACGTTAGGTTTGCATAGGATCAGTGCATGATTAATTTGTTAAAGAAAGAAAAGCATGAACGTGGCACTGGGATATGAGAGTTGCCAGCATTTTCTATGTATGAACCATATATAAATATTTTGATAATTAATATGATTGAATAAAAAAGAGAAATAGATAATCCTAATGTCATTTAGATTTGAATTCATATATTTTTCAATTCCACTTTTTATTCTGATTGGAAAATAGAATAATAAATTGTCTAAAACTGTGCAGGGAAGCAATTTTGCTCAACAAAAAATCTCAACAGGGTCAAATATGGATCTCCATAATCCAAGCTTGGAGTTCAGCTTAGGAAGACCAGATTGGCAGAGTAAATAAAGTGACTGACTAAATGCTTTAAGCTTAATTGATGATGAGCAACCTAAGCTAAAATGGAAGAAAGGGGAGAGAATAAGTACATATATGGGGAGAGAGAAAGAGATGTTAGTCATCTTATGGATCATGAAAGTGTCATGCATGTCCGTCCGCAGATACATTCTTTTCTTTCTTTTTGGGTTGGGGATAAAGTTGCTGATCTTGTTGTTGAGGTGATGTTTAATTAGTCATCAGCTGCATGTCATGGATGCAGCAGAAAAAGCAAAAGAAGAAAAGAAAGGAATCAGTTTTAATAGTGCCTTTGCATTTTATTCTTTTTTCTTTTCTTTTTATAAATTTCAGCTAAGCAAAGATCCTTTTCCGTTGTCTTTTCAGGCTTTAGTTGGGTCATTCCAGTGATTAAGCAGGGTGTGAAAACTTGACTTTAATAAATCTTTATGTCGTTATTCATTTATTGCTTTGCAACTGCTGAAGCCTCCAAAAAAGATAAAGAAAAATAATTATAATAATAATAATAAAAAAAGCAGTGGCCGTAAAGAGATGGAGAGAATATTGGATTTAGTGGTTTGATGACATGCAAATCACATCTGCATTCATGCATACGGAGCTGTTCCTTTAGTCGTAAACTAGTAGATGAATCGGCTCAGCACATTAACTCCTTTTCCCTTCCCAAGTTGCTGAGTGTGGTGATGGGATTGCGGGGTGCATACTGTCCCACCGCCACCTGATCCTTTTCCAGATATCTATTTCAAAGATGGTTCTAACCTTCTATTTTATTTTATTTTTTATAATTAGGCTTCGATCTGATGTACTTCTTGCACCATCCTAATAATCTAAGCTTTAGGAAATTCAAAAGTGAATTTTATCCTTTGTGTACTATATATAATGACATCCTAAGTTCTGGTTACTAATTTCTGATTGTTTTATTAATCGATATTTTAATGTGAACGCCGTTGATGAAATGGATTGAATTGGAGTAAATATTGAGACCTTAACCCCTATGAAACTGGGCCTCGTTTGCAGAAAAATAGTAAGTGGGCAGGAACTCTGGTATGATGTGGGCAAAGGATAAAGGCTTGAGGATACTATTGACAACAGCATATATATGAAGGTCCGAACCGGGTGAGCTGCTATAAGGAGGCTGGGCCCAACTGGAGTATTAAAAAGGTAAGGACCTTAGAGCTGGAAGACTCGGAGGACGAGTTTCTATGTATGTAGAAGTTCAAACAAATCTATCAAAAATTCAACGAGAAAAAGGTGTGGGTGTATTGTCCCTTGCCTTGCAAATATAACAAAATTCGCCGTCTCTTTAACGGATATAAAGCTATAGGTGGCTGAAGTGGAGGAAATCTGGAAAATGAGCAAAGAAGTTGGGATTCTCCGCTTCGTGCGATGATCGAAGTAGTTGAAAGAACTACGGAAATGGGCTCTCGGGGTCTTCAGTTTTTATCAGGTTCGGTTTTCGATCACAGCTCACCATTGGAAAGTTTAGGGGTGTTAAGATGAAAATTTTATGCTGGAACATATTAGGCATAGTCAACGAATAATTTTTTTTTTTTTTTTGTATTTTAAAAACTTTAATTGAACGAATAGAGATGACACACAACAAGCTTAGATTAAGTCATTTCAGATTTAGGCTTTTTTAAATTCAGATTTTTTTTGTTTGAAAATTTTTATGTTTGAGCTATTTGTGTTCAAGTATTTTTCTAATTTGAGTTTGGGTTCAGTTTTACGTCAATTTTTTTAGGTTAAATGTAATCCTTTTTATATAATTATTTTTATATAATTTAAATATTCACATTTAAAAATAAATCATTAATTTATTATTTTTTAAGTAAATTTTTGTTAAAATATGATATTTTTAAATTATATTTAAATATTAAAATCAATATTTGTCAGTACCAAAATGATATAAACTTAATTTCTTATATAAAATCAATTTATTAAATATTTTATTGTAAACAATATGATATATAATAAATTAATCATATTGGTATTAAAAAAAATTAATTTGATGGACTCAAATTTTACTATGTAAAAACATTATAATTTATATTATGCATACATATAAATATAATTATACATAATAATAATTAAATCAAAAGGTAGATAATTTTTTTTTAAGAATAAATAAGAATATGAGACTAATATTTTAAAACTGTTAAGACAATAATGAAAGAAGTATCATTAATTAGTTATTGCACAATCATTGATCAAAATGGTGTCAAATTAACTTAAAAACTAATTTTTTTTTTAAAAAAATCATGATTAAAAATTACTTAATACATATTGTATATATTTTAATATTTTCATAGTTTACCATTTCAAATAACAAATCTTAAATAGCAAGGACCAGTAAAGATGAAATAATTAATAATTTATAGAGATAATAGTTTTAAATACGATACAATTATATGATATATAAATGACATATAATATGTAAGATAATATAATGATCTTATGGATTAATTAGACTATGTGATTAAAGAAAAAATAATTGTTTAAGGAATGAAATTTGTAAATTCTAAAAGAATACGTGGTATGAATAAACTAATTAAGTATAGAAATGGTAAAAAAAACAAATAATTAACACAAACAAGCAATTTTGTCCTAGACTTTGAATCAATAATTAATCTTAATCTGATTTTCGATTCTCAAATGAAATTTGGATTCAATTTATTGTTGACTCTTTTAATTTAAATGGAGTCCATTTATTTTGGACTCTTAATCTTAGAGATTTTATCTGGGACTACGTTTTGAATTTTGCGCTTTAAACTCAAATAAGGGAATTGATTTTTTTGGGTCTAAGATAGAAACTCACAGTTTATGCATATTTATTTATTTTTTTCTCT
>JBBYHL010001295.1:0-12738 GCA_038381835.1 Adansonia madagascariensis | reverse complement strand
GCAGACTATATGAATTATATATTAGAGTTTTTTTGTCCGCAAATGAGAAATTGAAAGGCAATACATAGAGAATTAATATGTGATTTCTTTAATCGGTTCTCTTTTTTCTTTACCTAAGAAGTAAAAATGCTGTAAATTGTATTGCAATGTTATTATTATTATTATTATTTTGGTTAAGTAAAAATGCTTAAGCCCATTGCATCAAATCCTATTAGACAGTTTTTTTGTAAAGTCTCAATCAATTTAAATGTAAAATGTCGATTGATTGATTAATTATAGGATAAAAAATAATGGTTGGTTTCAAGATACAAGCGAAAAAACCAATATCCCTTTATCAAATTTAGAGTGGATAGAAAGTTTCGGAAGTCCAAGTGTCAAAATGTTGAATGGAGAGCTCCTAGGATGGAGCATTGACAAAGAGGAGGAAAAGACTCTGCACTACCAGAAATTGATTAATCAGTGACAAAAAAAGCTGTCACAAAATATTATAAATTGGTTATTATGTTTATTTTATGACGAAATTAATGACAGTTTTTTTTGTTATTGATATTTTCTCATTAATAATTTTCGTCACAAATTTGACTAATTCCATCATAAATTTTGTTACAGAAATTCTGTCACAAACATTTAAAATGCCATCACAATTTTTGGTTGATTTGGGCCGCTGCCGTCACCGTATTCCATCACAAAATTTTAATGTTTATCACTATTTTCGTTACTAAATTTTGTTACAAAATTAAATTCCGTCACAAACAAACTGTCTCAATTTTTTGTCACATATAAATAGACCTAGCAATTTTTGACACGACACGAAAACACGACACGCGTACGACACATTTTAATTGTGTATGGATTTTATATAATAGTGTTTCATGTTATAAACGTATAAAACATGCATAACATGTGTAAGACACAGTTAAAAGGCGATTAATTAATCGTGTTATAAATGTGTAATCGTATTATATCTATCCGTTTACATGATTAAGATACGTTTAATCGTGTTGTAAACATATAATCATATCCATCGTATTTGTTAAAACGTTTAACATGTCATAAACGGGTAAACACGTTTAAATTAATAAATTTATATATAAAGCACATTAATTTTCAATATAATTATATAATATATATATATAACCTATAAATATTATTTTAAACTTTTAATTAAAAAACTTATTTAATATAATATCCATTTTACTTCACTTATTAGTAATAATATAATTGTTAAAATAAAGGTTAAATATAACCAACATAATTTGTCCATACAATTTCTAATATATTATGATTAGAATTTATAAATAATTACTTACATGTTATATAATATAAATATAAGAATAATATATCATCACCTTATAAACTAATTAAAGTACAGGCTCAATCTCATTAATTAATAGTAAAATAGGTTTCGTAATTTAAATCTCACATTAAACTATTAAGATGATTACACATTTGTAGTATGCTACTAACTCATTATTATTAGTAGTAAATAGTAAATTAGTAATTGGAAAATAAAAAGTACAAATTAATGTTAATAAGCGACTATATTAATTTTAACAAATTTTTTTATCTATTTTAAAATTATGGCTCTTAATGGTGTGAATTGTAATTTGTAATTTGTAATTTGTGAAGAAATAGTTAGAAAGTAAAACAACTTGAAAACGGAGGAAAAAGAAAGTTGATTGGTAGAATGGTTGACAATATTCATGTTAATCCGTGTCCTAATCGTGTTTTCGTGTAATTCGTATCTTAATCGTGTTTTTGTGTTATTCGTATTAATCGTGTTATTCGTATTGTAATCATATCGTGTCGTATTAGATATAAATAAATCAATTTTAATCGTGTCATAATCGTGTCGTGTAGCGTATAATACGAATATAAACCGTGTCGTGTTTGTGTTTCAAGATTTGACACGATTAATTAATCATGTTGTATTCGTGTATCGGATAATCGTGTCGTGTCAAGAATGAGACGCGACATGAAATATGACACAATGACACGAATTGTTAGCTCTACATATAAATTTCGTCACTGTTTTTGTCACAAAATTCTGTCACAAATTCAAATTTTGTCACAAATAGACCATCACAATTATTTGTCACTTTTTCTGTTATTGAGTTCTTTCTTAATCTGTCAAATGTATAACATTTGTCACTAATTTTGTTACTATTTATTATTTAAATTCATCACAAATTTATGATTCGTTGTTAACCCTGTCACAAATTATAACATTTCGTCACAGTTTATAAACTTCTATTACAATTTCCATCACATTTTTAATGTCCGTCACAAAATCCTATCAAAAGTCATTCCACCACAAATAAAATAATTATAATTAAGCAAATTAATGTCAATCACAACTAATGAACCACGTTTAAATTTCGTCAAAAAAAATCTCCCCACCTTCGTAATTAACAAATCAAAGCATAAAGATCATTAGGTTTTAGAGATGCTTAATTAACATAACCAATAAAAGTACTAAAGTACTTCATAAGCTAAACTCTCCAGAATAATAAGTAGTTATAGTCCTAACATATTAGAAATTGTACTTAAACCATAGCTATTAGTTAAGATAAATATTAAAAGTTTATTCATTAAAACATACACTAGATCATGCCTCATCATCATCATCATCGTCACGAACATCATCATCGAGCTGTCTATCTGTAGCTATTGAAACCTTCGATGGTGGATTGGGAACTTGAATTCCTATACCTCTTAAAGCATCCTGGAGGCGAGGCACGACCTCACCAAAATTTTCTTTTGAAGTGCAGCAGCAAATATTTCAGCAAGAGAAATGAATTGGCAAAGACGAGCTACTCTAAATATAGTTAGGGTTTTTTATTTTTTATTGGGCTTGAAAATAATAGCCCAAGTATTTCAAAACTTAAATTCAGCCCAATTTTGTATTTTAGGCTACATTTATTTTTAGGCTTTATAAATGGTTCAAATAATTTAAAATTAATAACAATTAAAAATAAATTTGATAAATAAAATATTTTTAAAATATAAATATAATTTTATTTATATAAAATATTAACGTGTTATATTGTTTAAAAATTATTCAATATGATTTTATTCATGTAACATTATTATAATCAAACTAATAATTTATGCAACTATATATGTTTAAGTATATGTAAAACGAATCTACATGTAAATATAAATATATATTTAGGGTTAAAACGTGAAAAAATAAGGGTTATTAACTATGTTTCCTATCCCTGTTATGGCATTTTGTCATAGATATGCCGTCACTAAATTACTAATAGTAGATTTGTTATTAAAATTTTCACAATAAAATGTTTATATAAAAAAATTAAATTTTTTTAAAAAATAAGTAAGTTAATTATATTTATCACTGATCGGTCACTAATTTTCATTATTATTTATAATCTTAAGCCTTATGACAGAATCTTCTATCACAAATATTCTGTCTCTAATTTAGTGACAAAATTTTTGTCACAAAAATTGTCACAATAATTTTTCATTTACGAAAAATTAATTAAATTAATTAATTAATAAAATCCGTTACAAGTCTGTCACTACGAGCTGTTACTATCTATGATTTCAATAATTGTAACGAAAATTTCTGTCACAATTAGTTGGTGGGAAATTTTGTCAAAACATTAAGACGAATTTTGTGACGGAATATTATTTTTGTCACAGTTCTGTCACAAGTCTGTAACAAAATTCTATCACAGGGAAATATTGTTATTCAAAGATCATTTTCGTTACAATTCTGTCACAAATATGTCACTATTAAGTTATATTAGTGACGAAAAATTGTGACGGAAAAATTTTTCATTACAGTTAAGACATTTTCTGGTAGTGGTGGATTGCATGTTTGTTTTTGGTGTTAGTATTATTATTTTAGAATTTAAAAGAATGGGTTTGATATTTTTATTGTGATTAAATTTTTTAGATAATTTAATTTTCTTATGCAATAGAAGAAGTTAGTAATTGCAACTTAAATGATTTTTATTTTTTTTCTTATAAATTATTGCTTGAACTCTATCATGATAGATTGATAGTTCATTCGTTGTCTACACATTTTTTTTTCTTAAAACATGTGTGACTTTATTGGATATCAAAAAGTAAAATTGCAAATGAAGAGGTATATAAAACTCTGGATTTAGAACTTGATTTTGCAAAAGATTACCTTGAATTAGGATGGATTTTGGGAAAATTTGATACGTTTATTGTGAGTGAAAATAAAATATAATGATTGTCCAATGATGAAAAATATTTTGAGATTATTTTTAGCTTTACCTATTGCAAATAATGTCTGATAAAATATCAGACAATATGACATATAATAATTCATTAATTGTCATATATATATATATATATATATATAGTATAAAAAAACTTTTATATCAATTGAATAAATTCTCAACCCCGCATCGTGGGGTTATATTTCAAGTATCTTTAAAAGTTAATTAAATTTTCAAAACACTATAAAAATATACTAGAATTTATATCATCTATTTTGTTAGAGCTAACAAAACAAGGTCAAACCTGAAAGTCGGTTCAAGTTGATCTAAAGTCAATTTTAATTTGATCTGAATTGACTTAAAAAGTCAAAGGCTCGAATTTGAAAAATTTAAATCCAAACAACTCGAAATCGAGAAAATCTAAATCTGAAAAAAATTTTAAACCGAAAAAAAGCCTAAAATTTGCAAAGGCTCGAATCTGTCAAAATCCGAACCCGAGATTGATCCGATTCGACACCTGTAAAAACTAAAAAAACTTAAACTATAATTATATAATTTTATTTGAAATAAAATATAAATAAATGATAAAAATTTTCCCCAAATAAAATATTTAATTTATGAGAATGCATTTATAATTATTATATTATTATATTAATAATGTACTATAAACAAAAGTAGTTAATAGTGAATCTTTAAGTGAGTTTATAAAATAAAATTACATTGAAACAAATTAAATATGAATCAAATAATTTTAGTACTATTATCATTTTGTTAATAACAATAACAATTAGCCCTAAAATAAAAAAAAATAATATTTTTAATTTAATATTTGATTTATTATAAAATAATCATATATAATATATTATTATACATATTTCGCATTAAAAATCTATTTAAAATACTAAAATAAGTATTTTTAAAAAATATTTTATTATAATAACGTACTGAGTCAGGTCACATGTAAAGATACAAAATAAACTTGAGTTTAGAAGGGGAAAAAAAACTTTGAACCTAAACTCGTTCAAACTTGATTTGACAAAAAAAATCAAACCCAAAAAAATTTAAACACGAAATGATCCAAATCCAAGACGCACTATATCCTAAACTAGTAATAACCCGAATTCAACGTTAAAAATCAGAATGAGTGAGTTGTAACTAAATAATTTTTTTTATAAAACAAAAACTTTAAATAAAAATTTTTTATTCTAATAACTTTTTTACTTTCGAATTAAAATTTAATATATAGATAAAAATAAAATAAAAAATTTAGCTTATTTGGTCATTATTATTTAATAATTTCTATTTAAATAATAAATTATTAAAATAATAAATATATAATATATATCAAATAATTTTAACCACAATTTCTTAAAAAATTAGTTTTTAGTTAAGGATTAGACTGCCAGTACAAATAATTGAACAATAAGTAATAATAAAATTGCTTTTTTATTATTTTATGTGCTCTTAAACTTTAGTTTTATTTCTTCTTTGAATTTTTTTTAATTCATTTTACAACTGAAATAATAAGTGATAATAAATTTCAACTATCTGAAAAACATTATATTGCAATAGAGAGTTTCAAGATTTAGCCAACGGTGTTAGATAATATTGCAGGGAACATGAAATATATATATATATATATATATGTATTTTATTTTGAAAGACCTAATTTATGAGCAATGGTATAAAATAAAGGAACTCCTATTCCCAGAATAATCAAAGCTGCTGCCCCCATATTCACTATCAATTTCCTATCTTCATTACTATTCACTTCCTCCTTCACCATTCCTTTCTTAGACGATGCTTTTACATCTTCTTCCTTCCCTTTTGCATCAGCGCAATATTCATCGGACGTCGATTTCGGCTTATTCGTTTCCTTCTCCTTTTCCTTCTCTTCAGCTTTGGCAACATCCGCCATTGTTGGAGCAGATTCCTTGCTTTCCTCTTTGCTTTCCTCTTGCTTCGCCCCACCATTCTTCATAACAAGATTCTCATGGCTTTCATCTGCTTTACCTTTACCGACTGGTTGTTTTCCACCGCCATCGTTGATCTGATCTTCTTTCTTTTCAACCAACTTTTGTTGTTGATCATCACCTTTATCAGCTGTCACCACACTCTTTTCATCCATGGCAGCTGCTTTCCCGAAACCAGTCGTCGTCGTCGATGTTCCTTTCGTAGCAGCAGCGTCAGGCTGTTCTTCATCCTTCGTAGCTGCCACGGAGTCACCAACACCACCACCTACTGTTTCTTGGGCCATGGAGGCCTCTTCCTTAGCTTCTTTTGCAGTTTGTTGCGGTTGTGGGATAGCAATAATCCTTGGGATTTTAAGCATAAGAATGCCTCTTCCGAATTGTTTGTCCATTTCAGTCAGCTCGCAATCTTCTGGAACGTTGAAAGTTTCGTTTACAGACAATAATCTGTTATTGGGAAGCCGACGCTTTCCTTCAACATTTACCGTTCGTTTGGAATTGTCTGGTGTTATTGTTAATTGATCCATCACAAATCCTGCATCACAGTTTAGTATTTTATAGTATTGATGATACTAAGTCCATTTCTTTTTGATCCACACATGAAAAAGGTAAAAGGGGAAAGAGAATTCACACCTTTTGATCTCAATCATTTTAAAAAGGGTAACCCTTTTGACTTCTTTATATTTTTATATATATATAGATATATATAAACACACACATATAATATAAATATATATATATATATATAAATAAATTCCAAGTCAATGTTGTATCATTTCAAAAATGAAAACCGATTAATGTACTAAAACGAATAAGCCAATGCTAAACTAGACTTGTCCGAGGCACAGGCCTATCGTCCGTAGGGCTATTTTTAATTTAAATTGTTTTGAATTATTATTTAATAATAATATAATATTTTTTATTTAAATTTATTTATAAAATTATTTAATTATTAATATAAAAATAATATTTTTATAATATCATAAACAATAAAATAAGTTTTCAGACTAATCCAATCAAAGTTTGGGTAAAAAATTTTCAAATCTTAGGGTTGTGATCTAGCAGATGGATAGGGCTATGCAAAACCGAATTCAATATCATAGGTATATTAGACCCTAAAAGTAAAAATACAAAATTAAAGAGAAAAACTTAAAGATAATACCAGGAAGAAAAACAAATAGAAAGCTTGCTTCTTGTTCATGCTTCCATTCAGATTTGGGCTTGAAAGTCTGAGTAGGTAGCTGCTGTGGACGGGCGACAGCTGCCGAAATCCCAGTAGCTCTTGGCCTCATGCTCCTTCCAAAAAAAAAAAAATCCCAGTATTTCTTCTGTTTTTGATAATTTTTCAGTGTTTGATTTCTCTATGCTAAAAGTTGTGTAATTATAATATAACTGTTGGCAAGGTTTTAAGCCTATATATAAAATATTTCGGAAATTTGGAATTGGATAATCAACTAAATTAAGTAATTCTTTTTTGGTTGTCTTGGTTTTGTGATGTTTTATATATATATAAATATAAATATATATATATATATATATATGGGTGGTTTTGGAATTTGTCCTTTGTTATATATATTGGAAGCTTCTTAAAGAGGAAACACCCTTTTCTTTGGCTTATACATGTCTACTTTATGGCATGCAAGATTTGGTGATACCTATATCAAAACAATAAGCTACTTGAAATGGGTTCAAAAGTAACAAAGACATATTTACACAATTTTTTTCATATATCAAGAATTATTGTGTCTTAAGCTACACAATTAGAGGTGGCTGTGGTCTGGCTAAGTCTGGATACAGTCTAGAATTTTTTTTCTTTATATTTTCTTGTTCGAAATTAATTCAAAAATTCTTTTAAATATTCAAAATAATATTTAAAATAAAAATTATTTATATTAATATTTATAATTAAATTTAAATAAAAATAATTTTTTTAATTTTTAAACAATAATTCGGGTCAGGCAAACCCGAATTAAAAAACATATATACATTTTTTTTCAAGTAACAAGATTTATTGTGTCTTAAGCTACACAATTAAAGATGGCCCTGGTTGGGCTAAGCCGAGACGCAATCTAAATATTCTTTCACTTTCTTGTACCAAATCAATTCAAAAATTCCTTTACATATTTAAAATAAAAATTATTTTATATTAATATTGATAATTAAATTTAAATAAAAATATTTTTTTATTTCTTAGCAATAATTCGGGTCAAGCAACTCAAATTAAAAAAATATATATTTAGATCCGACCCTATATTATTGAATTAGGTCCGATGAGTTGCTTGATTCTTAAATATGTCAATACATTGTGAGATGTTAATTAATTAATTATTTTTATCCTAAGAACCTTAATTTTGGTTCACCAGATTCGAACTTAAAGTTGTAGAAGCTAAAGTTTCAAACAAACAGATATCTCTTTTATTTGGATTGTCTACAAGTAAACTATAAGCAAAGCATGTGTCTGCAAAAACACCTTGCTAGAAAAGCTAGACTTTTAATAAAAAAACCCCAATGTTGTTCACTCATCGAGGGGATTGGCCGCCTAATAATTCAGGCATATTCGTTTTCATCCAAGAAGGCAAAATAATATTAATTGATTTGGATTAAAACTTGGTTGGTGTTTAACTTTTTTTGGTTTTTTTTTTTTTTCATTTTAATTTATAATTTTTAAAATCAATAATTGATTACTAATACTTATAAAAAAATAATATTTCAATGACTTAGTAGTTAGAAACTAACAACTTATTAACATGACTCTCAATGAAAATATATCACTTATAATTATTGTATTATAATTATAAAACAAGAGTGAAAGGTTCAGCAAATATTAATAAAAAAAACTAGATATCAAAAACAAGAGTGAAGGAAAAGGTTAATAGCAGGACGACCAGTTATTAATCAAAAACAAGAAAGGAGAAATTGAAGCTTAAGCTGCTGAAGTAGCAGCAAGGTTGAATGCCAAAACTTTGCTTTAATGTTTTGCTGATATTAATCAACAGTAGTGTTATAGATAGATGAATTCGGAGAGTCTTGATTGCAGACCTAGATAGGATCTTATCATGGAAAGAAGATTAAAGCAAAAGGCAAGTTTTTTTTTTTGGCCTTGTAGGGTTTTTCTTTTTTAGATTTGGGGTGGTGTGGAGGCGATAGAGTTTATATATAGGATTAGGGTGAAGGGAGATTGAATTACAGATTTGCGTTGGGTTTGATTCTTAGGATATTGGGTGATAGGTTGGGTTTGATTATTAAGTTAATGGGTGATGGGTTATGTTTGGGTTATAGAATATATTTGGGGTCTTTTTTTAATATTGGTTTGATTTATCGGTTCAATTTACAAAAAATCAAATCGCAAACCGATTGTTAAATCTTTAAACCAAACCTAAACCGAAATTGAAAAAAGCAACTTGAAAAAATTGAATATCATGGGTTTTGGTTGGTTTTTTAGGTTAATCTAATCATTACTTAACCCTAATAATTAGTCTAGTTCGATTAACATATATATATATATATTAAATATATATATACGCAACTAAAAATTAAAAAAAAAAAACAACAATGCCATTTTAATCACTAACATTTCAAAACTTACATATCCCAAACTTTAATCTTTCAACTTGTTGAACTAAAATTCGATTTGAAAGTAAAAACATAATCATTGCAAGAATTAACACAAACCCATTGAAATAAGGAAATAATCAAGAAATCATATCCATAATTATCATGAACAATAAAAAATGGTTATATGGCATATATTATTTAGAGAAAAACAAATAAAACAGTCAAAGTGTACACCACTTATTCTATTTATATGGATGTAAATGATTGTAAAACAGAAAAAAAAGGTACCAAATAAAAGTAAGAGATCATGAAACCCATTATAAGTATGGCCTTAACTTTTATGGTGATTAAATCAACAGCAGGATAAATTGTTTTCTCAAAATATTTAGGAAATTAAAGTTTAAATATAAAAATTAAGAAATTCAATCAAAGAACTTGAACTTACAACTTAGTGAATAAATAAAGCAAGTAGCTAAATAGGGTTAGGAAATCAAACACTAGAATTTATAGAGGTTCGACCTTATACCTACATCCTTTACCTTAGCCCTACTTGCTAAGGAGTTCCTAATTCACTAACTTAAATTGTTACTTTTTAAAGGCAAAGTAAACCTTTACACTTTTTATCTTTTGAAGGTTTAGATAGCATACTCTTTATCTTTTTAAGGTTTAAGTAGAAATCTATTGCTTTTGACAAAGGTGTTCTGGCGAAAACAAAGAAAACCTCCAAAAAGCTAGGTGTTTACAAAATTTATGCTCAAGGAAAAAGATATACAACGATAGCTATACAAGTGAATACAAGAATGATATGAAATAAAGCTTAGACTAAGGCCGAACTACTTAAAATCTTTGACAAATGAATGATATAGCGTTATTCTTTCTCTCTTGATGTCTTTTGCATTTTGAGGTGTTGGGGAGTCCCTTTTATAGCTTGGAAATGGTTTATGGTTGTTAGGAAATGTTTAGGATGGAAAAGGGTCATTAGAAGCTTGTGAAACTTGTCTTTCCACTCTTTGCCACATTAAAGTATAAATAATTAAGCTTAAAGTATCTATACTTGTCTTTGTGGTCTTTGAAAAATATGACAGTTACAAGCTCTGGTATCAATACTTAAGCTAAGGTATTGATACTTTTATAAAGGAACTATCGATACTTACTTGTTCCTTGAAAACCACTAGCTACTGGAAAATAGTTACTGATACTTGTATTGATACTTGCTTTAAAAACCTTACAAAAAAAAATGTTTTCTTGTCTTTTCAAAGTATTTTCAAAATGGTTTAAGGAAAAACACGACATTGAAAAGATTTAAAGAAGAATACTAAATTAAAAACATTTATACTTAAGGTAATTAAACTTAAATTTTTGTTGTATCAAAACCAAGATCAATTCAAAGCTTATATAGCTAATACATGGTGGCCCAAAGCTAAAAACATGAAAATCTTATAAGAAAACTTACCTCCTTGTTGAGAAAGCAAATTAGATAACAATTGATAACCCAAAACCAACTTGCATCAAGAAAACTCAAAAAAATATTTATAAAGAAAATAGAAAAGAAAGAGAGCAACGGAAATGGAAGTTAATAGATTGAAAATTAGCGAAAGAAATGAATTGAAAACGTGAAAATTTAATTCAAAGTTTAAATGTAAGAATTATTATTGAATTTTGATAGTTTACAATGATTTTGTTGTAAAGTAATTGCTTTTATAATTAATCATAATAAATTTTAAATTAAAAACCTCTTAAAATTCAATATAAATGTAATTTAATACTTAATTTAAATTTAGTAGTAAAGTATGAAACAAGAAATACATGAAAGGAATGGCAAAAAAGAACATTGGTATATAAATAATTGTAGATACAAATTTTGCGTTTAAAATATTATGAAAAAAATTTAAAAACAAATAAAAATTTTATTTATCAAACTTCGAGTTACAATCTTTGGATATTCTTTAAACAAAGAAACCCATTTATTCTTTTCTTCAACAAAACTTTTATTCAAGTCTCCTTTCCATCATTGACACAAGATTGGAGAGTAGCTTATTGAAGAACAACAATAAGATGAAAGAAAGTTCTTAAAGAATATAGTTTTTTTCTAAAAAAATTATCTTAATAAATTATCTCTTAATTAATTTAATTTAACCAGAGATAAAACTTATTTATTTATCTTTTATTTAATTTAATTTAATTAGAGATAAAACTCTTTTGTTTATCTCTAAATTAATTGAATTTATTTAGATATAAAATTGTATTATTTATCTCTAAATTAATTTAATTTAATAAGAAACAAAATAACTAATTATATTGTCATTGCATATAATGTCATCAATTTCATATGGTAGTACATAATTTAATTGATAATTTCTTATTTAAAAAAAGCTCAATCTACGCATGACAATTTGTGATTGATCAAAAAATTTCTCTTTCTAAAATAATATAAAAAGAGTTTGTATAAAAAATATAAAAGGTGTTGAAAATATGTTAGTATATAGTAAAATATAGGCTATCGTTTAAATTTTAAAAAATTAATAGCAATTAAGAGTAAAGGTGGCAATTGGAGGGGTTCGGGAACGGTCATTTCGGGTTCGGACTGATTCAAGTTTTGGTTCTTTCGGGTTTGGGTCAATTTGGGTTCGGACTAATTCGAGTTCGGGCCAATTCGGGTTCGGGCCTATTCGGGTTCGGGTCAATTTGGGTTCAAGCCAATTCGAGTTCGGGTTTAGGTCGGGATCGGGTTTAAGTATATTTTACACCATTTTTTTTATTTTATGGTAAATGTAATCACTTTCACATAATTTTGAATTCTAAGCCTAGGCATGAATTTGGCCTCGTTTGGCTCGAAAAAATCTTAGTTCGGTTTTATAGGCCTATGCATGGCCTGAAAAATTTTTGAATTTTAAGCTTAGGGCCAAATTTGTCCTAGCCGATCAATTTAAGTACAAATCATTGTTTATAATATTAAAAAGTTATTTTTATATTAATATTTACATATTTTATAATTAAAT
>JBBYHL010001284.1:0-10729 GCA_038381835.1 Adansonia madagascariensis | reverse complement strand
AAAAATTGTTAATGGAGTTAAAAAATCATTTAAATACTAACGTGTTTTGTAATGTAAAATTTTAAATTTTATAAATAAATATGTTTGGTTTGTAGGTCGAGTTTGGTTTATTTCTTATATAAAATTTAAAGCATTTTATCAATATTTAAACTATTTTTATCACTATTAGCCATTTTTTTATTCGCTACAATTTTCAAAGTATAAGATTAAAAGACTAATTTTAATAGTATAAAATTAAAATGCTTCTCCCGTTATAATAGATGGACTCTCAATAAATTTTTACCTATGTTTTATTTTAAAATTAATTTTTTAATATACCTCAAAAAATATTTATTATTCTATTAATTTTATTTACACTTAAGTATTTGACTCAGTTGATTGTTATATTCTCATTTTACTTGATGAGTAGATATTCAATCCCCATTTTCAAATCTTAAAGTTACAAAAAAAAAAAATAATTTCATTTAAAATTTAAATAATTTCACCTATAATTGATAAGCCAATTTTTAAAAAGATCAAATCCGAATTCTACGTAAACTTTTTATTATAAAGTCATCAAGAAGTAGACCTAACCATCCCAACGAAACACAAAGGCATTTCATTTTTTTTTTTTGGGAAAAAAAATAGTTAAAAGATCGTAAGTCGTAAGCGACAAATTGTCTCAACATCCATTCTATAACAGCATTTCCATAATCCATCATTATATATAGATCAATGGTAGTTGTACCTTAGAAGAAAATCTGTATTTAAAGAAATAGAAGAGCCATTGCTTGAGTATAGACTTTCTTTTTAATGATCTTTTCTTTGACTGGACTCGTCGTAAATATTAGAACTAAGTGTTCCTGGCCTTATTAAAATAATGAAATGGTACTGCCTAAGATCCAGTGCTTGCTTTTTTTTTTTTCCTTTTTTGTAAAAAGTGATAGCGTCGCTGTTTCTTGAGGATTGTTAGAACTACTAAACTTATTGTTAAACAGTAAAAACACAAACAATATTACCATAGAAAGATGCCCAGGCAAAGGCTGTTGCATAGGGAATGGTTTCAGCCGGATTGAAAATTGAAGATTACATGAAACTGTCGCTAATCCTGTTCATGGCCATGGTATTTAATCGGTTTGGTATGTTCAATTTAAATCGAATTAAATTTAAATAAGAATTTTAATAATTTAAATTGATTTAATTTAGTCTAAACTATTATTTAAGTAAATAAAAAATTATTTAAAATTTAATTAATTTTTAAATAAATATATTTTCACCTATATAGTGGACATGTCAGAATTTAATTATTAATAAAGTAGTTAATTGAGTTTTTTTTGTCACTAAATCAAGTTATACCTACTTATTTAGTGAAATAATATAAAGACCCGAATTAAATTATTAAAAATTTATAAAATAAATGATAAAAATATCATTTTATTATAAATTTTAAATATTTTAATTAATTTTATTTAAAAAAAAGTCTCATAAAAAATTACCTACAGTGACTATTTTTTTTCCCTCGTTCACCTAATGTCAATTGTATCAACCTTCACTAGTATGTTTGGTTTAAATGTATAGCTATTCTATTACAAATTATTTGATGCATTATAACGATCAGACAATTTAATTTTTGAAATGATCAATTTTAGTTTTTTTTTTTCAAACTTCCTGCATAGCCATTTAGCACGTCTCATAAAATGATTATTTAAGCTTTAAACGTAATATAAAATTTATGTAAAAAATTTTAACCCCTTTTACTAAAAATTTAAATCTCATATTATTTATTTTATTAAATCAAATTATTAATAAAACTACTAATTTTACTCTTAATTCTATTCCATTTCTTCTTTATAGGTATTACGTTAAGCATATTTTTAAATTAAGTGGGTTAATTCGATTTCGAGCTGCGAGCTACTCTGCAGGGTAATTCCAAAAGAACCAAAATCCGAAAACCCTCATAACAAAAATACACGGATTTCGACCCAACCAGTCATCCCCAAATCAATACCCTACGCACGTAGAAGGCGAAGACGATGGAGAAGTTGAACCGGAAGCAGCTTATATTTCCCACTCTCTCTTCCTCTCTCCCGCGTCCCACGCTGCAGCCACCGCCGCGAATCCAAACATGGAAGAGAGCAAAAGGAGTTTATCGAAGCCGGCAGCGGTGATTGCCTGCATCACTATGACATTGTTTTACGTTGCGACGCTTTATGCTCCTACTACGATCCTCCGCCTTCCGCCTCCACAATCCTTCAAAGATTTCATGATCCGGTGGTTTATCTGCGCTGCCGTTTCCTCTGTCGCTTCCGTTATCTTCTGTGCTTTCCTCCTCCCAGTAAAGCCTCGACCGTTCCCTTGTTTCCCTTTTTCACTTCCGTTATTTTTTTATTTCTTATTTTTTTATAAATTGCCCCGATGTTGAAATTTCTTTCATTCTATGAAGTATGAACTTAATTTACTAGCAACTGCTTAAATTGTTAACAGGTATTCAAACAGGATTGTTTCATGTAAAAGTAAAATCATGCATTTTGCATTTACAACAATGTTACTAGTTAGTATTTGTTTTATATCCGAACTAATTTATTAGTTTTCCCTTCTAACCCGAATTTTTTACATGTTTGATTATGGTAGATAAGAAGCGTGGAGGCATCTTATTTGTTTGGGGTTTATGGCATTCGATCGGATCATATTGTAAGATATATACACTATCTTTGCTCCATTTCAGTTTAATCTTGCACATTGTAGCTATGAGGATTATTATTTATGTTCTTCTATGATCTGCAGACCCCAAATTGGTGAGTGAAATGCAATTTTATGTATGAAACAGTGGGAAGCAGTCGTCTTTCCTCTTTTCTTGACTTCTCTTATCTATGCTGGATCTTTGGTGCTAAGTCTATGTTATTGGTGAATAAGTGGAAGAAGCATAAGAATCAAGACAAAAGGCCATTGTTATGTTGTATCAAAAGTACCCTCCTTAGGTTCCCTGGCCAGATGTCACCTGTTGCTTCCAATGTTCTATTCTGGCGGAATTTTGTTGTGGTTAGTATGCTTACCAATTGAGGTTCTTCATCTTTGGGGGGAATGCAAAAATTTCCAATAGTTTCAAGGTCTATAAATAGTTAAATAGAGTATGTGTACGTATATATTTTATTGTTGATAAGTTTTACCTTCTGGTTACTTATACTGTGAACTAGTTTGTGATGGAGAGTTTCTTGTGTTATATGTTCTATTCCGTGTTGAATGTTTCACACTCTTTTGAAGAACAACAATAATAGAAAATTAGAAGGAAAAATTGAAATAGTTTCCTGTTGCTTGAGTCTTCAGTCCTTATTAGTACCTCAATGAACAGGCACCATTATTGGAGTTGGTGTTTAGATCATGTTTGATTCCTTTGCTTCTTTGTGGGGGATTTAAAGCATACAAATGTCATTATTCTCTGCCCTACTTTCTTCAGTTTAGGTGAGTCCTTTTTTTCTTAAACACAGTTCTGTTGAGAGGATTTTATTATCTTTTTTCGTCGAGTGTTAAGCACTAATAATATATCTATATTGGTTGTTTAAATCTATTAACTTGGATTCATATCACCTCGTACATATTGATGTTGTACTTGTGTCGCAATCTATATTTAATTTTTTTTTATTTTTTTGCCACAGTGCAAAGCATTTAAAGGGACAAGGTTGGCACTGAGTGGATGCAATGTTAAAATCTTGTTATCCAACCTTGCATATGTTTGTTCATACTTGCAGCTGTTGGTCATTTACATGTGTTTGTGCATTTAGGAGTTGTTGAACATCATGCTACCCATATGCTTGCATTGTGACTTGAATGACATGTAAACGTTTTAACCATGTTTTGTCAATTTCTTGCAGCACATTTGAACCATATCATGGAGATCTACAGCCAGCATAATTATAGCTTGCTTAAAGCCTCCATGGTTGTGAGTACAAACTAGATTTTCCTCAAACTAATAGCAGGATTTTTTGTTGAAGAGGGGAAAAAAAATATGTAAATACGTGGAGGGTTGCTTGTTTTCTTATTTGGTATAAAATTTGTATGGCTTGAAAATTTTAACACTTTTGGTTGAGGAATGAGAATAGCATTTGATGCTTTTAGTGCTTATATGTCATTGCTTATTGGAACATAGCTGGGTTTCTTAGGTCTCCAGCTTGGCTACACTGTGGTCTTCGGTTCATATGCTTCATTTCTCTTCATTCGAACAGGTTGATAATTACTTATTAATAAACACTATCATCTTTATGATAATTTTTCACTGGAGTTCTGCCTTTTGTAAATAGGATGGATAAAAATGGTAAATTATGGATGCAGGTACTGTAGTCCGTAGATTCAAACTAACCTGGCATTAACCTAGAAGCAGTCAAGCAGATGGAGGAAATGTCTGTTGTTATTGCCTTGTTTTTATTGTCATATTTGCTTTTTGCTTACATATATCTCAAATAATATGTGTTCCTAGGCATGGCTTAGTTTGTTCTGCATTGTCTCATTACTATGTATCTTTCTGCCTCATTAATTCTTGGGAGGAAACCTTGTTGCTCCTTTAGTTGCCCATGCATTTTGCATCTACATGGGATTGCCAGTGCATAGGAAAGGTGCACCATTAGAGTTTCAATTACATCCCTGTATATTTTACATTTTCATGGCATACTAGTACACGCCTGGATAGTTTGCTGACGTTTTGTGTTCGTTCTATATATTTTAGGGCTAGTTAGTGTGGCATTTATAGCCGGAATGTTGTCCTTTGCATGGCTTCTGTTTCCTATAACACGGCCTGATGGCAGAACAAATAATTGCAGATGTTGGCAAGGATATTGTTTATGGAATTAACCAATGGCATCTATGGGAGAAATATTGTTGTTTCATTGACTAGATGGAAGCAAATGAGGAAATGAATGTATAGCAACTAATGTTTCCTTTTCCCAAGCCCCATACGACATCGACCAGGATTTTTATCTTAGACCATTCAATTGTTGTAAAATGAGAAATTGATTTATAAACTTGTTTATTGATCTGGTCTCAGATTCATGTTTCTTTTATTGGATTTTTTTTTTTTTAAAGTATCCGCATTTGGCACATATTTAAAAATAAGTATGAAGATATGATCTTCTAAACATACTTGTACTAAAAGCTGGATGCATGTTCATATTCAACAATCACTGGCATTAGTTTCTGACTGAACTTTTTTCTTACATTTTACAGCTGAAACTAAAAAAATCGAAATGAAAGGAAATATGCGGGTCGGATACCTGAGGTGTTATTTTTTATCATATAGTGATGAGCAGAAGAATAAAAGTGATTTAGAGCATCGAAGTAAACAAGTCGTTGTAGTATAGTGGTGAGTATTCCCGCCTGTCACGCCGGCGACCCGGGTTCGATCCCCGGCAACGGCGGAAGCAGTTTTCTTTTAACTTTGGAAAAAATCAACTCCAGGGGAGCGGGAAGTCGCTGGCTTTTTTAGGAAGTAAACGGTTCCACAGCTATCAAATTTTACAATCAAACGTCTGTTCATAACAAAACTCGCTATTAATTTTTCAACTCATCCAAACTTTTTTTTTTCAATTAAAAATGGAGTTCTTTATATATATATATATATATATATATATATATATATATATATCTAGGAAATCTAACATAGGTTTCGGAGGGTCCTCCCTGCAAATTCCGCGCAAACCCAAAGGGCTCCGGTAATCTTAAGATTTTTACTTTTATTTTGATGGTTGGCATGGCATCGCATGCATCTTCAATTTCAAATTAACCTTTGAATTTAAAGCAATGCATACAATTTTTTTCATCGTATGTCTCTTCCTAGGATCCCCCTTTGCTTTTACATATGGCTCAGGATTCAGGATCAGCATTCAGAATGTAAATCGCAATTCGCAAACAATTTGCTTTTGTCTCTGATCAGGTAATATCGTTTTGTGAATAAATGCTAGTTTCACACTCATTTTCTGCTCCCGCCTAATTTTTCAACTGGAATTCGGCGCTCACAAGGTACGACGAATGTGTTCGCAAATAAGATCCATCTTTTTTTGGTTTTTACTTCAGCCCATATATATATATATATATATATATATATGTATTGCATAGTTATTTGAGACATTCTAATAGAGTAGATTAGATAGAGATGACATAATAAAATCTGCTCTCAGGAGATTGGAGCAAACAAATTCAACGACAAATAGGTCATATATCTTCCAAGATTTCGTGACTATCCCAGAGATGAGATATAAAAAAAGAAGGGTTATATTATTTCCAAAAACATGTTTTAATTTTGGATCTTTGGATTATAGAGCACTGAGTGACTGTCGTCAGCCAATCCTTTACTGGGTCTTCTAAGGAGATTCGAGTCATCATAGTTTGTTATCCTTTTAGTCTCCGAATTGACTAGCTGAGTTGGTGACAGGGTTTGGTGGCCTCAGTAGTTATGAAGGGCAAAGGCCAGAAGCGTGGGGGGGAGGGGGGGTAGACCTTTGGGTTTGATAAGACAAGCTTTTTTGTTATCTGAGCGAGTTTGCTTGATGGTCAAACAGCATCAGTCAAGAGATTGCGTCAGAGATTAAAATTAAGATCACAAATGTATTTTTTGATTTTATTATATTTATTATGATTATAAATTAATAAATATTATAATAATTTATTAAATAAATATTAATATTATAAAATTATGATAACATTTTTTTGTAAGTACAATTTAAAAATTATATTGCAGTTGTAATTTAAATCCTAATGTCATGTCTGTGCGTTGGTTTTTTGTGTTGCCACTGGTTCATGCTTACAAAAGCTTCATTGACTTTCTCCTTCTGAATCATTTGTTGACGTCACCCCTGATTAGATCCCTCCCATCACCTTCTTTACGAACAGAATCTGAATGACAAGCCCTCTTTCTAATCTTATGATATTTTGTTCTGAAATTTTTACTTGAAATATGGGGAAAAAAAATCTATATTTCTTGACTTCTTCAGAACAATAAATTTAGCAGGCAGCAGCTGCATTTTTTTTTTCCACCGGTTATTCGATGTATAATAAATTATAGATGGTTCTGTTTCAAGTGTTGGATTATTCCCTAAGCCATGGCAATTGGCTTCTTCACATGCTAGAGCAGCTAAAAAGGGTTGGTAGTTAAGAATATTATGTAGGATTCTACATCCCACATCCCGCATTGGATAGAATGATTTAATTTTTCAATGAATGAACTCAAGAGTTTGTTTTGATATATTTACGTAAGTGAATTAAAAAGCGTGCCACATAGTTCACTTCAGTTTTTAATTTTATACTGTGATGCTATAATTCTTCTAAACTTAATGCATTTATCTTTAAGAAAATGAGATATCTACACTCGAATATTTGTTAGTAATTTTTTATCAGGGATGGATAGTTGGACATAATAAAAAATAAAATCATTAATTAATAAAAAGATAAATGTAAATCAAAATAATTAATATAGATGACATTTGACAATTGAACTCGTGTTTAAGGATGATAAAAAGTACGACAATAAAATAATTGAACATTATATTATTGAATATAGAGTTGTAGCAATTAATTTTTTTATGGTAACAAATATGAGGTAATAATATTTAAGGGCATATAATGATATGTAAAGTAAAAGGGTTGAAAATGTTGGTTTTTGAAGTAATTAAATTAGGGATTCAATCTCAAGTTGGTTGATTATCATATTTCAAGAGATTAGGTTAGCAATATTACAAGTGAAATATATTAAAACCATTATTATTAAACACTCAAGATAATGTTTGGTACCGATTTTAAAATCATTGTAATAATTTAATTATTATGGTAAGAAAACATTCAGGGTTTCATTTAAAACATCTGCAATTTTCAACCATATACATGTAATAGAAGGAAATATCTAGCCTAGAGAATTTAGTTCAATTACATTAAGATAACAAAAACGAGTGATGCTGAGAGAGAGATATTTCTAAGTTTTGCTACGTTTTTATGGTGATTCTGAAACATGGAGTTTGCCTAATTATGTCAGCCATCTATATAAATGGAGGCATTATTCAATTAGAGAGAGAGAGAGAGAGTAAAACTAGAACTATGATAATATTTTATATTCCTGCCTGATACATCCTTTGCTGTTCACAAATTCCATATCATACTTGAACAGTTAAACACCCCCCCGCCCCCACCCTCAAAAAAAAAAAAAAAAAAAAAAAGAGAAGCAATGAGAAAAATGAAAATAGAAATAAGCCCTGATAGAAAGATACTAAAACGAAGCTACGACTAGAACTGTTTGGCTATGGTTTTACACAAAACAAAAAAAGGCAAGGTGGGGTCATGATGTCTATCTCGCTGGATCAGGATTGGCTAGAATTGGAAGGGTTGGGGTTAGAACTGGAACTGAGGTTGAGGTCAGGGATGGTATTTGCTGAATTTTTTCCCTTCGAGTTGTTGTTGTTGTTGTTGGCCTTGGAAAGCTTCTGTTTCAGCTCAGATAGCAGGGCTTGATTCTCCTGGTTGAGAACCTGTGCTTTCTTCCTCAGCTTCTCATTCTCTTTCATTATGTAACAGTTCTGTAGGTACAGATCTGAGTTCAACCTTTCCATGACCATGAACCAAAAAGAAACCCTTCTCTCAAACCGCCTGCAATGCCCCTGAAACCCAAAAAAACAAAAAAGAGTAGTGTCCCATCATTTTCTTCGTTGCAACAGTAATCATTGCATTTCACATGAAGACAGTATTGTTATACTATATTTAAATCCAGAGTCACACTTATCTTCATCTAAATATGTAGAAAAAGGTGGAAACACATTAATAGTTTGTATGCACGATATTAAATATTATTCATTGAATAAAAATATTATGTAAAATAGTAAAATACCTACTTTAACATGTGTTAAAAGACAAAAAAATCTAAATGGTTATAGACTAATATATCGAGTTTAAAACAACTCTGAAGAAAACTATTAGTTACCAAGAATACAGATAAAAGAAAGAAAGCCACCCGGTTTTGTCAGTATAAAATCCAAATACCAACTTGAATCCTGTTAAAAACAGTAAATTTTGTGGACAATTCCTCTCTATTTTCCGGCTTTGGTAGATAATAGTGGTTATCTTACAAGTAAGAAACCAATAACAAAACTACCCAGAGAGGAAAAACAGAGCAGGTGGATGCCAAAAGACAATTGTGAATAATAACTTTTGGAGCAGCCCTAGAATTTAAATAGACCAAATAGTTTGTACGTAAAATAAAGGGGGAAGAGGGGGAGAGGCGTTGAGAATTAGATTAACAGCTGTCCAAAGACTCTTTCGGCTGCCCATACATGAAAGAAAGGGATAAAGGGTCAATAGAAGATCGATTGCATATTGAACGTGTTGGTGACTGCGTTAGCATGTTACGTTTAGACATATAGAAATGGGTTATAGGCCTTATATTCAAGTAGAAGAATGCTTCCTCTTGGTGTAAAAGAAAGGACCGAAAGTAGTTAAAAGAAAAAAAATAAAAAGAAAACAAGTTCAGACCCGGAAAAAGACAAAGAACCCCATTAAAGAAACAAATGTTGTAGAATCCAAGGAGAGTAACAATAAAGAAAAAAAAAACTAAATATTCCTCAAAATGAGGTGAAAATTGAAATACGAAAATAATTCCAACATTGGGAACTTAATTGCTAGTTCTCATACAAGATAACAGGATCCAAACAGTTTGAGAAAACATCATGTGCAGGATGTTCGGTTACAAAACAGAACAATATTTTAGGCCCCTTAAAAAATCAACTTAAACTAGTGCCCATTAACATGGCAGACTGCCTATGTCTATCCTTTCAAAGAAAGAAAAGAGAAACTTAAGAAGAAAAGTGGGGGCCTCTACACTCTTTACCCTTTTCTAAAAAGATCACCTTTTGAAGGATACTGGTTAGAGAGCCTTGGCCGAGGACGCTGAGTTCTGGTTTCCAACAACTAGTAATAGCAGTTGAAAAAAATAAAAGGAAAAGAACTGAAGTGAAGAACTCAAAGAAAGTAGATGTTAATATATAGAGCAAAAAAGTATAGGGAGAGAGAGAAGAATATGGTGTAAAAGGGGACATGATTCTCTCGTCTGACACAACAATCATGCATGTGTAAGCATAGAAGGCAGCTGGTTAGGAGCCGAGAGGCTTTTAATGTTTTGGTTTTGGTATGATGATGGTTGATCAAGGGATTTGGCATCATGTGAATGATGATGGAAGGGGTGTTAGGGGGAAGGGAAGGGAACTCGAACTTCCTTGTTTTTGCAAAGGGTCGAAGGGGACAATTATGGAGACTTTTCCGGCTAGGGAGGGCTTCTAAAATGATGGTGGGCTAGGCCGTCACAAGATTCGCAATGATGGTTTGGATTGGTTCGAACCATCATCACCGCACACATCCCTCATCCACACCATTACCCCTTCAGCTTCCATTCACTTCTTTTCTTCTTCCTTCTTCTTTCATCATCAATTTTCTTTTGTTTTACTAATCATTTTTAGACACTTTGAATTAATTCTTTTTTTTTTTTTTCTAATTTCACTTCTTGGTTTGGTAAACTGTTGGTAATAATCATTTTTGGCCGTAATCTTTTAATTTCTTTTGTAGAAAATGGCGGTTTTTGTGCATTTTTCTACAGGCTAAAAAGTCTTCTATTCTCAACCCATGTCACTGTTGTCAACAATTATATCTACGAAATAGGGTCACATCACAAATTATGCCTACATGTAGGATAGGGGCAGATTAGAAATACAAACCCTTTTTCTTTAAAAGC
>JBBYHL010001253.1:0-12742 GCA_038381835.1 Adansonia madagascariensis | reverse complement strand
ATCTCTCAACTACTTAAAGGGACAAGGGAAATTGAGCAAAAGGCATGCAAGTTGGGTAGAGTATCTTGAAACATTTTCGTATGTGATAAAATACAAGCAAGGTAAGGAAAATGTTATGGCTGATGCATTATCAAGAAGATATGCTTTGATTTCTATACTTACTTCTAAGTTACATAGATTTGAGCATTTGAAAGAGTTGTATGTTGATGATGCTGATTTTGCGAATGTATATCAAGCTTGTGAACATGCTGCATCTGATAAGTTCTATAGACATAAAGGATATCTTTTTAAGGGCAAACAACTTTGCATTCCTACATGTTCTATTAGGGAGCATGGACGTGAGAAGGGGTGATGATACCAAAGGTATTTTGAGGAGGTCAAGAAGGCCTAGGGATCATACCAAAGGTAAATGCAAAGATGTGGCATCAAAATAGTGTAGTTTAAGGTGTCCAGGGATAAAAGATATGAGAAAATTCATAATTTTACTTGAATGTATCAATACATTGTTCATATGTAATGTCCCTATTTGTATCAACACAACATGTAGATGTATCGATACATGAGCCTCTGTATCGATACAGGACCTCATATATCGATACTAGGCCATGCCAAGACCAAAACATGTATTCTGTAAAGAAATGTATCAATACAGTGGTTCATAGTATCGATACAATGATCATTGTATCGACACAATGTTCATTGTCTCGATACCATCAAGGTTTTTGGACCAAATGTATCGATACATTTCGAGCATTTTTGACTCATCCACCATTGATCCAAAACTCGATTTTAACTTGTTTCTTTGCATCAGGAAAGATTGAAACACATATCATATTATAAATTTAGACTTTTGAATTAATCAAAAGCTTTTTTAAAGTTTAAATTAGATCAAAAAGGTCAATATCACATGATCACCCTACTCCCTAGTTGGTTGACCAAGATCACCATCAGCCACCGTATTTGCTGAAAAATCATTTTAGCATTTAAACTAGCCACCCTATGCATATCACATTGGCAGCAAGTTGCTCTTACAGCCACCCTATAGCCACCATGCTAACATCACTTTGTCCCTTTGAGAAATGACTAAAAAACACTCCAAATTGCCTCCAAAATGCTGGTATAAATGGACCACTTCTACCTCAACTAAAAAAGGTTAGATTCTGGCTCATTTTCAACTTCCAAAACACATTCTTGCACCAAGAAAACCAAATCCCGTAGCCTTCCACTCACCACCCAAAAATGGCCCCAAAACATTCACTTTCAACCACTACACATTTTGAAAATCACCCTCATCCATACCAGAACCAAACCTCATTGTTTTTCTTTTTTTCTTGCTTATTAACAACAAGGAAGAGAGGGAAATTCAAGCCATCTCTGCTGCTCGAACTATTTAGCTGAAAATAAAAGGTTTTTTTGGTATAGCTTCCTACTTTATCACTTACATTTTTTATTTTTTAGCATCTTCATCATTTTAGTGAGCTCTCCATGTTTCCATTACCTTCTTAGGATTACCATGCATTATTGTGGCTTTTGGTTGTGGTAGTTTAGGATTTTGATGCCTTAATGCCCCTTTGATGTGCAAAATACCTCATTTCATCCTCATTATTTTAATAGCTCTTGCTTATGCATTTTATGTCATATCCATGCATTTTATTATCCTTAATCCATGTATGAATCATTAGCCTAACACATTTCAAGCACATTTATACATTAACTTACATGAATCATTACCATTTTCAGCATCCATAACATTTTCTTGTCACAATGCATAACACTTTCTTTGTCCAAACCATTGGTAAAGTTAGCATCCCCATTCATGTTATGTGCCATCCCCTTATATGTTTGTTGTCTTCCCATTGTCAAGATGCATGTTTGATGCCTATCAAAAATTAATTTTCAAAACCCCCCAAGCCAAGCATATTAGCCTTAACCAATGAGGATTAGCATGGACTTAGCATTTTCCTTAAAGTTAGCAAAATATCTTGGGGAAAATTAATGTTTCAAAATCTAAAATCTTGGTTAAACGAACTTAAATCTTCTAATTTTGAAAAAAAAATGGTCTTACAATTATTCCCTAAATGTTTGTACCTTTTTTTTGAGTCAAAACCTTGAATGGTATGATCAACGAGCAATTTCATCATCCCAAACAACTCTGAGGCTATGCAAATAAGTTTGTGATGCTCATGCCACTCTTTCCCTTCAGTTATAGATGTTTGAATGTCAATAACTCGAGTTTGGACCCGTAGACATAAAAAAAATAAGAGATATCCCCTACTTCGCTTTATCCCTAGCTAGTAGCACAACTATTGCAAATTAAAAAATTACTTTAAAATCCTAAACGATTTTTCATGAATTTTCTAGTATTTTGCTCTCAAAGCATGTCGAATTATCTTTAAAACAATGTCTTATTCACCCTTGGATCATTCCGGATGAGTAAGCTATGATTTTCAAGTCTAAACTATCTGGAACTTCTAGAATCTGAGCATGTATTCTGGTTAGACCGTTCAGGCCCATTAAATGATTTTTCCAAATTTTTTAAACATTTTTCCTGAAAGGTCCATGAAATTCCCTTTTCAAAAATGCATCCTTTGTAATTTTCCAATACCAAATGAGTCCAGAATGATTTTTTAAATTTTGACATGCCTTGATTCTCGTAGGCTCTGCCAGTAGTAAAATTGATCCAACTTTGAAAATTTATTCCCCTGGAAAGTGACTTTTGGGATATTAGGAATATTTTTAGATTGACTTCATTAAGTTAGCTTTCTACTGGCATCTTGTCTACCCTCTAAATCATTCAAACCAATTTAGAATAAATTTGGGAAGTAGGATAGTGCAATGCTGTCCCCTATTTTTGGTTATGGTCAAAATTGAGTTGTTTTCCTGAATTTCATCTCGAGACATTCGAATGTCTCCGTATATCCCCAATCAGACTCAAGAACATGCTTTGACCTCCTATAGGCTTGTATCAAGGCACAAACACATTTTACATCTTTACCATCCTCATTCACAATAATTCCTTTCACCAAAAGTTGCCACAATGCTCACCTGTCTTCTAAATCACAAGATTTTATCAACTTAATTTTCCTAACTTGACTTTTTTAAAAAAGCATTAGATATGCCACTTTCAGGGATACTCCAACCCTGACCTTTTAAAGGGATACTCTAACCTCGCTTTTCATGATTGCTAAGATTTAAAAAATCTTCCTTTGTAAAAAATTATTTGTGATCTATAGGGATACTCCAACCCTACCTTTTTGAAGGGATACTCCAACCCTATCTTTCAACTATAGTTAATTTTCTCCTTCTCAGACTGTCATGAATATGTCAAACAAACCTCGTTTAATCAAGAAACCTAGATGCATCTAAAAAATTATTGATTCAGTTATTCCCATAAAATTGATGCTAATTGTGAGATAAATTCCAATAGTTCATCCCTTTTCTTTACCATTGCATTGAATGATCCATATTATGTTACTTCATTTATTGCCTTACTAACATGATTTGTTTGTGATGATTATTTGCATTCATGTTTTCAAAACATTTCAAATAAAATTAAAGGTAATGTTCCATGTGGGTATCTCTCCAGTGCCCAAAGTGGATCCATTTTCAAAGTAAAATCCAGAGGTCTTTTTATTGAAAATCTCTGTATTCCCCATCTCTCCATGGTGTATATGAGATTAAATCTTTTTCATCAAAACCTGGATTATTTTCATAAGATTCATGCATTAAAAGGGGTTATATTGAAATAGTGACAAGTTAAGATCGAAAGAATTAAAATCGAGATAAGACATAGCTAGAAAGGTACCGATTTCGGGCATTACAAAGAGGTTCGTACGTCATCGTGGGTAACCAACTCTCAAACCCAATGGTGAATCTTTGTACTATGTAGACCATGGGATCGATGTTTTGAGTTTTGTAACTCAAAACATAGGTTTCAAAAGGCATCCGATCATGCCTAGCCCTAAATGATCGATGCTGACTCCAAACGTTGGCCATTTCATGATGGCCATCCGAGACCAATAAGATGAGCGATTCGTTTTATGGTCCCTTTCACTATATCATAAGTCGAGAATCCATACATTCTCATTCTCATCACATCGCCAAAGAAAAGTCTCGGTCAGGAAGACATTTCCAGGTCAGAAAAATATTTTAAGTCGAACGCAACCATAGATTTGTGAAGTCCACCCCAGGGTACGTTGAGACAAAGAGAAGCTTCTTTTATGAAACCAATGCATCAATGACATTTATCCTAATGTGTAAAATGAGCTTATGGTGCCCAAACATGAAAAGAAATGAGATCATTATGTGAATCTACTTTTCTCCTAATTGACACACGAACTATGATTCCAAAAAATGGTTGAAAGAAAAGCTTTTATTATGGAATTGAAGCATCAATATCATTTATCCCCATGAGAAGAATAAGTTTATGGTTCCTAATCATAAAAATAAGGGAGATTATTATGTGAATCCTTGTTTATCCTAATTGATAGGCAAACTTTGATTCTTAAAATTATGGGAAGGGAAGTTTATCTTATGAAACCAAACATCAATTTAATTACCCCAATAAGGAGAATAAGTTTATGGTGCCCAACCATGAAAAGAAAGGAGATTGTTATATGAATTTGTGTTTGTCCAAATTGACATATGAACTTTAATTCTATAAAATGGTTAAAACTGAAGCTTTTTCTATGAAACCAAAGCATCATTATCATTTATCCCAATGAGTAGAACAAGCTTATGGTGCTAAATACTAAAAAGAAAGGAGATTATTTAATGAATCTGTGTTTGTCCAAATTAACGGATGAACTTTAATTCCAAAAATAGTAGAAAGTGAAGTTTTTCTTATGAAACCAAAGCATCAATGTCATTTATCCCAATAAGGAGAATGTGTTTATGGTGCCCAATCATTAAAAGAAAGGAGATTATTACTTGAATCTGTGCTTATCACAATTGACAAATAAAATTTGATTCTAAAGAATGATGGGAAGTGAAGTTTTTCTTATGAAGCCAAAGCATCAATTCATTTATCCTAACGAGGGGAATGAGTTTATGGTGCCAAATCATGAAAAAAAAGATTATTATGCGAATCCGTGCTTGTCCCAATTGATAGATAACTTTAATTCTAAAAATAATGAAAGAAAAGCTTTTTTTATGGAACCAAAGTACCTCATTTATCCCAATGTTTAGAACGAGCTTATGGTGCCCAAACATGAAAAGAACAGAGATTATTATGTGAATTGTGTTTGTCCTAATTGACACACGAACTATGATTCCAAGAAATGGTTGAAAGAAAAACTTTTCTTATGAAACAAAAGCATCAATATCATTTATCCCAATGAGGAGAATGAGTTTATGGTTCCTAATCATAAAAAGAGCCAATATTATTATGTGAATCCTTGTTTATCCCAATTGATAGACGAACTTTGATTCTTAAAATCATGGGAAGGGAAATTTATCTTATGAAACCAAAGCATCAATTCATTTATCCCAATGAGGAGAATGAGTTTGTGGTGCCCAATCATGAAAAGAAAGGAGATTATTATGTGAATTTATGTTTGTCCAAATTGACATACGAAGTTGAATTCTATAAAAGGGTGGAAAGTGAAGCTTTTTGTATGAAACCAAAGCATCATTATCAGTTATCCTAATGAGGAGAATGGGTTTATGGCACCTAACCATAAACAGAAATGAGGTTATTATACGAATTCGTATTTGTTCCAATTGATAAAGAAACTTTAATTTTAAAAATGGTGGAATATGAAACTTCTTTTATGAAACCAAAGCATAAATGTCATTTATCCTAATGAGTGGAATGAGCTTATGGTGCCCAAACAAGGAAAGAAAGGGGATTATTATGTGAATCTGTGTTTGACCTAATTGACACATGAACTTTGATTCCAAAAATTGATTGAAAGAAAAGCTTTTCTTATGAAATTAAAGCATCAATATCATTTATCCCAATGAGAATAATGAGTTTATGGTTACTAATCATGAAAAAAAAGAGATTATTACATGAATCCGTGTTTATCCTAATTAATAGAGAAACTTTGACTCTAAAAATTATGGGAAGAGAAGTTTATCTTATGAAACCAAATTATCAATATCGTTTATCCCAATGAGGGGATTATGTTTATGGTGCCTAATCATGAAAAAAAGGAGATTACTATATGAATCCGTGTTTGCCCAAATTGACATACGAACTTTAATTCTATAAAATAGTGGAAAGTAAAGCTTTTTGTAAGAAACCAAAGCATTAATATCATTTATCCAAATGAGTAGAATGAGCTTATGGTGCCAAATAATAAAAAAAAAAAGAGATTATTTTGTGAATCTTTGTTTGTCCAAATTGACAGATAAACTTTAAATCCAAAAATGGTAGAAAATAAAGCTTTTCTTATGAAACCAAATGTCAATATCATTTATCCCAATGAGAAAAATGTGTTTATGGTGCCCAATCATGAAAAGAAATAAGATTATTACACGAATCCTTGTTTATCACAATTGATAAATGAACTTTAATTTTAAAAATGGTAGGAAGTGAAGTTTTTGTCATGAAACTGAAGCATCAATATCATTTATCCCAATGAAGAGAATTTATTTTGGTGCCTAATCATGAAAAAAAAAGAGATTATTGCATGAATCCATGCTTGTCCCAATTGATATATTAAATTTGATTCTAAAAATTAATGGGAAGTAAGTTTTTCTTATGAAACCAAAACGTCAACTCATTTTTCCCAATGAGGGGAATGTCTTTACTGTACCCAATCTTGAAAAGAAAGGAGAATATTATACGAATCCATGTTTATCCCAATTGCCAGCTGAACTTTGATTATAAAAAATGGTAGGAAGTAAAGTTTTTCATATGAATCTGAAGCATCAATATCATTTATTACAATGAGGAGAATGTGTTTATGGCACCCAATCGTGAAAAGAAAGGAGATTATTACATGAATCTATGTTTATCCCAATTGACAGATGATATTTGATTCTAAAAAGTGGTGGGAAGTGAAGTTTTTCTTATGAAACCAAAGCATTAATTCATTTATCCCAATGAGGAGAATGAGTTTATGGCACCTAATCATAAATAGAAAAGAGGTTATTATGCAAATTTGTGTTTCTCGCAATTGACCGACGAACTTGAATTCTAGAAATGGTGGAAAGTGAAGCCTTTTTTTTAAACTAAAGAATCAATGTCATTTATCCCAAAGAGTAGAATGAGCTTATGGTGCCCAAACATGAAAATAAAAGAGATTATTATGTGAATCCACGTTTGTCCTAATTAGCACATGAACTTTAATTATAGAAAATGGTTGAATGAAAAGCTTTTCTTATGAAACCACAGCGTCAATATCATTTATCCCAATGAGGAGAATGAGTTTATGGTTCCTAGCCATGAAAAAAATAAAGATTATTATGTGAATCTGTGTTTATCCTAATTGATAAACGAACTTTGATTCTGAAAAAAGGTAGGAAAAGACGTTTATCTTATGAAACAAAAGCAGCAATATCATTTATCCCAATGAGGAGATTGTGTTTTTGGTGCCTAATCATGGAAATGAAAGAAATTATTATATGAATTCGTTTTTGTCCAAATTGACATGCAAACTTTAATTCTATAAAATAGTGGAAAGTAAAGCTTTTTGTATGAAACCAAAGCATCAATGTCATTTATCCCAATGAGTAGAATGAGCTTATGGTGCCAAATAATGAAAGAAAAGGAGATTATTATGTGAATCTGAGTTTGTCTAAATCGACAGACGAATTTAATTCTAAAAATGGTAGAAAGTGAAGTTTTTCTTATGCAACCAAAGCGTCAATACCATTTATCCCAAAGAGAAGAATGTGCTTATGGTGCCCAATCATGAAAAGAATGGAGGTTATTTTCCAAATTCGTGTTTGTACCAAATGACAGACGAACCTTAATTCTAAAACTGGTGGAAAATAAAGTTTTTCTTATGAAAATGAAGCATCAATATCATTTATCCCAATGTAGAGCATATGTTTATGGTTCCTAATCTAAAAAGAAAAGAGATAATTATGTGAATCCTTATTTGTCCTAATTAACGGATGAACTTTAATTCTAAAAATGGTGAGAAGAAAAGTTTTTCTTACGAAACCAAAGCATCAATATCATTTATCCCAATGCAGAGATTGTGTTTATGGTGCCCAAACATGAAAAGCAAGGAGATTATTATGTGAATCCATGTTTGACCAAATTAACATACGAAATTTAATTCTATTAAATGGTGGAAAGTGAAGCTTTTTATATGAAACCAAGGCATCAATGTCATTTATCCCAATAAGTAGAATGAGTTTGTAGTGCCAAATAATGAAATGAGAAGAGATTATTATGTGAATCTGTGTTTGTCCAAATTGACGGATGAATTTAATTCTAAAAATTATGGAAAGTGAAGTTATTCTTATGAAACCAAAGCATCAATATCATTTATCACAATGAGGTGAATGTGTTTATAGTGCTCAATCATGAAAAGAAAAGAGATTATTATATGAATTCGTATATGTCTTAATTGGTAGATGACTTTGATTGCAAAAAATGGTAGAAAGTGAAGTTTTTCTTATGAAATCGAAGCATCGATATCATTTATCCTAATAAAGGGAATGTGTTTAAGGTGCCCAATCATGAAAAGAAAGGAGATTATTATGTGAATCTACATTTATCCCAATTGATGGACAAAATTTGATTCTAAAAATTGGTGGGAATGAAGTTCTTATTATGAAGCCAAAGCATCAATTCATTTATCTTAATAAGGAGAATGAGTTTATGGCACCCAGTCATGAAACGAAAGTAGATCATTATACGAATCTGTGTTTGTCCCAATTAACAGATGAACTTTAATTCTAAAAATGGTGGAAAGTGAAGCTTTCTTTATGAAACCAACGCATTAATGTCATTTATCCCAAATAGTAAAATGAGCTTATGGTGCCCAAACATGAAAAGAAAGGACGTTATTATATGAATCTATGTTTGTCCTAATTAACTCATGAACTTTGATTCTAAAAAATGGTTGAAAGAAAGCTATTCTTATGAAACCAAAGCATCAATATCATTTATCCTAACATGGAGAATGAGTTTGTGAACACAATCATGAAAGAAAGGAGATTATTATGTGAATCCATGTTTATCCAATTGACAGATGAAATTTGATTCTAAAAAATGGTGGGAAGTGAAGTTTTTCTTATGAACCAAAGCATTAATTCATTTATCCCAATGAGGAGATTGTGTTTTTGGTGCCCAATCATGAAAAGAAAAGAGATTATTATGTGAATTCATGTTTGTCCAAATTGACATACGAACTTTAATTCTATAAAATGGTGAAAGTGAAGCTTTTCTTACGAAACCAAAGCATTAATGTCATTTATCCTAATGGGTAGAATGAACTTATGGTACCAAATAATGAAAAAAAAGGAGATTATTATGTGAATCTTTATTTGTCCAAATTGATAGATGAACTTTAAATCCAAAAATGGTAGAAAGTGAAGCTTTTCTTATGAAACCAAGGCATCAATACCATTTATCCCAGTGAGGATAATGGGTTTATGGTCCCAATTATGAAAAAAATGAGATTATTACATGAATCCTTGTTTACACAATTGATAGATGAACTTTGATTCTAAAAATAGAGGAAGTTTATCTTATGAAACCAAAGCATCAATTCATTTATCCCAATGAGAAGAATGAGTTTATCATGCTAAATCATAAAAAAAAGGGAGATTATTATGCGAATCCATGGTTGTCCCAATTTACAGATAAACTTTAATTATAAAAATTATGGAAAGACAAGCTTCTTTTATGAAACCAAAGCATCAATGTCATTTATCCCAATGTGTAAAATAAGCTTATGGTGCCTAAACAAGAAAAAAAAAGATTATTATGTGAATCCGTGTTTGTCTTAATTGATACACGAACTATGATTCCAAAAAATTGTTGACAGAAAGGTTTTCTTATGAAACTGAAGCATCAATATCATTTATCTCAATGAGAAGAACGAGTTTATGGTTCCTAATTATAAAAAAAAGAGAGATTATTACGTGAATCCTTATTTATTGTAATTGACATATGAATTTTAAATCTATAAAATGGTGGAAACTGAAGCTTTTTATATGAAACCAAATCCTTGTCGTCTCTCACATCCATGCTCAAGATTGCTAAAATTAGCCTGAATAAAATAAGGTGTCTACAGCTGCCCCTCTTTTACCATTGCTGAGAATCAAGAACAGGGCAAAAACAAATAGATACTATTTTGTTTGGGGTGGACTGACACTCCCTAGAATAGTAGGCTATTAGGTTTTTAAGGTTTAACCCCCTTAGGTAGGTGCAAACTAGCGTGGATTTTTATGTGGGTGCCGCCAACTTATGTGAACTTTAACTCAAGTGCCACCAACTTGTATGGGCTTTGACTTAAACTTGGTGCCACCAGCTTGTGTGGGCTTTAACTCGGATGTCGCCAGCTCATGTGGGCTTTGACTTGGACTTAGGTGCCACCAGCTCGTGTGGGCTTTGAACAGGGTGCAATTGACATGTGGGCCTTAAAAAGGTGCCATTGACTTATAGGCTTTGACTCAACTACTGCCAGCTCGTGCAGGCTTTGACTCGAGTGTCGCCTGCTTGTGCGATCTTTGACTTAGGCTTAAGTTACCACCAGCTTATGTGGGCTTTGACTCGGGTGCCACTAGCTCAGGTGAGCTTTAACTTAGACTAAGGTGCCACCAGCTCGTATGGGCTTTAAAAAGGGTGCCACTAACGTGTGGGCTTTAAGGGGTGCCACTGACTTGTAGGCTTTAAAGAGGTGCCACTGATTTATGGGCTCTTAAGGGGTACCACTAACATGTGGGCTTTAAAAAGATGCCACTAACTTATGGGCTTTTAAGGGGTGCCACTGACTTGTGGGCTTTAAGGGGTGCCACTGACTTGTGGGATTTAAAGAGGTGCCACTAACTTATAAGTTTTAAGGGGTGCCACTGACTTATGGGCTTTAAAGATGTGCCACTGACTTGTGGGATTTTAAGGGTTGCCACTGACTTATGGGCTTTTAAGGGGTGCCACTGACTTATGGGCTTTGAAAAGGGTGCCACTAACATGTGGGCTTTAAAGAGGTATGCTACTGACTTGTGGGCTTTGCAAAGGTGCTGACAACATTTTTTGATAAAACTTTTAATACAAGTTTTTCTTAACAAAGGTTTGTGACAAAATTTCCTAATGAAAGGGTTTTGACACTAGTTCTTGATGAAATGCTTGATGAAGTTTCTGACGAAAGTTCTCGAGAAAAGTTATTTTTTACGATAGTTTTTTGACAATAATTTTTTGACACTGGCCCTTTGACAGTAGTTGCATGATAAAAAGGGTTTTGACATGAGAAGAAAAAGTCCTTACTTGAATGACACTTGGTTTGGGCTTTAAAAAGGGTGCCACTGACATGTAAGCTTCGATGGGTGCCACTGGCTTGTGGGCTTTAAGGGGTGCCACTTACTTGTGGACTTTAAAGAGGTGCCACTAACTTATGGGCTTTAAGGGGTGCCGCTGACTTGTGGGCTTTAAAAAGGTGCCACTAACTTATGGGTTTTAAGGGGTGCCACTGACTTATGGGGTTTTATGGGGTGCCACTAACTTAAAGGCTTTGAAAAGGGTGCCACTGACATGTGGGCTTTGAAAAGGTGTGCTACTAACCTGCGGGCTTTGGCAAGGTGCTGACAACATTTTTTGATAAAACTTCTAATACAAGTTTTTCTTAACAAAGGTTCGTGATAAAATTTCCTAATGAAAGGGTTTTGACACTAGTTTTTGAAGAAATGCTTGACAAAGCTTCTGACAAATATTCTTGACAAAAGTTTTTTTTTACGATAGTTTTTAGACAACAATTTTTTGACATTGGCCCTTTGACAGTAGTTGCTTGATAAAAAGGGTTTTGACATGAGAAGAAAAAGACCTTACCTAAATGACACTTGGTTTTGGCTTTAAAAAAGGTGCCACTAACATGTGGGCTTTAACGGGTGCCACCGACTTGTGGGCTTTAAAAGGTGCCATCGACTTGTGGACTTTAAAGAGGTGCCACTAAAATGTGGGCTTTTAAGGGGTGCCACTGACTGATGGGCTTTTAAGGGGTGCCACTGACTTATGGGCTTTAAGTGGTGCCATTGACTTGTGGGCTTTGAAGAGGTGTGGTAATGACTTATGGGCTTTGGAAAAGTGCTGACAACATTTTTTGATAAAACTTCTAATAGAAGTTTTTCTTAACAAAGGTTTGTGACAAAATTTTTTAATGAAAGGGTTTTGACACTAGTTCTTGATGAAATACGTGATAAAGTTTCTAACGAAAGTTCTCGACAAAAGTTATTTTTTTCGATAGTTTTTGGACAACAATTTTTTGACTCTGGCTATTTGACAGTAGTTGCTTGATAAAAAGGGTTTTGACATAAGAAGAAAAAGACCTTTCTTGAATAACACTTGGTTTAGGCTTTAAAAAGAGTGCCACTGACATGTAAGCTTCAACGGGTGCCACTGGCTTATGGGTTTTAAGGGGTGCCACTTACTTGTGGACTTTAAAGAGGTGCTACTAACTTGTGGGCTTTAAGGGGTGCCACTGAAATGTAGGCTTTAAAAAGATGCCATTGACTTATGGGCTTTTAATGGGTGCCACTGACTTATGGGCTTTAAGTGGTGCCACTAACTTGTGGGCTTTAAAGAGGTGCCGCTAACTTGTAGGTTTTATAGGCTGCCACTAAT
>JBBYHL010001242.1:0-12743 GCA_038381835.1 Adansonia madagascariensis | reverse complement strand
TTCTTGCAAATCAAAAGCATCAATATCATGTATCCCAACGAGGTGAACATGATTGTAGTGCCCATAACAAAAAGAATGGTGATTATTACGAGTATCCAAGTTTAAGTCTTTTCACGGATGAATTTTGATTATAAGGAAAATGGCAAAAAGAAAAACTCTTCATGTAAATCCAAAGTGTCAATATCGTATATCGCAATGTGGAGAACAAGATTGTAGTGCCAATAGCAAAAGAAATAGAGATTATTATGAGTATCCAAATCAAAAGCATCAATATCGTGTATCCCAACGAGGTTAACATGATTGTAGTGCCCGTAGTAAAAAGAATGGAGATTATTACGTGTATCCAAGTTTAACTCATTTCACAGATGAAATTTGATTATACGGAAAATGGTGGAAAGAAAAGCTTTTCTTGTAAATCTGAAGCATTAATATCATGTATCCCAATACGGAGAACAAGATTGTGGTGCCAATAACAAAAAAAATGCAGATTATTATTTATATCCAAGTTTGTCTCATTTCATGGATGGACTTCAATTATATGGAAAATAGTGGAAAGAAAAGCTTTTATTGCAAATCAAAGGCATCAATATCCTGTATGGCAATGAGGAGAACATGATTGGAGTGCCAATAACCAAAAGAATGGAGATTATTGTGAGTATCCAAGTTTGTCTCATTTCACAGATGAATTTTGATTATAAGGAAAATGGTGGAAAGAAAAGCTTTACTTGCAAATCTAAAACATCAATATTGTGCATCCCATTATGGAGAATAAGATTGTAGTGCCAATAACAAAAGTAATGGAGATTATTATGAGTATCCAAGTTTGTCTCATTTCACAGATGAACTTTGATTATAAGGAAAATGGTGCAAAGAAAAGCTTTTCTTGCAAATCAAAAGCATCAATATTGTGTATCCCAATGTGGTGAACATGATTGCAGCACCGGTAACAAAAATAATGGAGAGAATTACGAGTATCCAAGTTTAACTCATTCACAGATGAATTTTGATTATAAGGAAAATGGTGGAAAGAAAAGTTTTTTTTGCAAGTCTAAACCATCAATATCATGGACCCCAATGAGGAGAACATGATTGTAGCGCCCATAACAAAAATAATGGAGATTATTTCGAGTGTCCAAGTTTAACTCATTTCATGGATGAATTTTGATTATAAGAAAAATGGCGGGAAGAAAAGCTTTTCTTGCAAATCCAAAGCGTCAATATTATGTATCCCAGTGTGGAGAACAAGATTATAGTGCCAATAACAAAAGATATGGACATTATTATGACTATCCAAATTTGTCCCATTTCACGGATGAACTTTGATTATAAGAAAAATGGCGGAGGGAAAAGTTTTTCTTGCGAATGAAAAGCATCAATATCGTGTATCCCAATGAGGTGAACATGATTGTAGTGCCCATAAAAAAAAGAGTGGTGATTATTATGAGTATCCAAGTTTAAGTCATTTCACAGATGAATTCTGATTATAAGAAAAATGGTAGAAAGAAAAGCTATTCTTGCAAATCGAAAGCTTCAATATCATGTATCGCAATGTGGAGAATGAGACTGTAGTGCCAATAGCAAAAGAAACGAAGATTATGATGAGTATCCAAGTTTGTCTCTTTTCATGGATGAACTTTGATTATATGGAAAATGGTGAAAAGAAAAGCTGTTCTTGCAAATCAAAAGCATCAATATCGTGTATCCCAACGAGGTGAACATCATTGTGGTGCCAGTAACAAAAATAATGGAGAGAATTATGAGTATCCAAGTTTAACTCATTTCACAGATGAATTTTGATTATAAGGAAAATGGTGGAATGAAAAGCTTTTCTTGCAGGTCCAAACCATCAATATCATGTACCCCAATAAAGAGAACATGATTATAGGGCCAATAACAAAAAGAATGGAGATTATTTCGAGTATCCAAGTTTAACTCATTTCACAGATGAATTTTGGTTATAAAGAAAATGGGAGAAAGGAAAGCTTTTCTTGCAAATGCAAAGCGTCAATATTGTGTATCCCAGTGTGAAGAACATGATTGTAGTGTGAATAACAAAAGATATGGAGATTATTATGACTATCCAAGTTTGTCCCATTTTACGGATGAACTTTGATTATAAGGAAAATGGCAAGAAGAAAAGCTTTTCTTGCAAATGAAAAGCATCAATATCGTGTATCGCAACGAGGTGAACTTGATTGTAGTGCCTATAACAAAAAGAATGGTGATTATTACGAGTACCCAAGTATAAGTGAATTTACGGATGAATTTTGATTATAAGGAAAATGGCAGAAAGGAAAACTCTTCTTGGAAATCCAAAGCATAATATCGTGTATTGCAATGTGGAGAACAAGATTGCAGTGCTAATAGCAAAAGAAATGAAGATTATTATGAGCATCCAAGTTTGTCTCTTTTCATAGATGAACTTTGATTATAAGGAAAATGGAGGAAAGAAAAGATTTTCTTGCAAATGAAAAGCATCAATATCGTGCATCCCAACGAGGTGAACATCATTGTAGTGCCGATAAAAAAAAAATGGAGATAATTATGAGTAACCAAGTTTAACTCATTTTACGGATGAATTTTGAATATAAGTAAAATTGTGGAAAGAAAAGCTTTTCTTGCAAATCCAAGCCATCAATATCATCTACCCCAATGAGGAGAACATGATTATAGTGCCCATAACAAAAGGAATAGAGATTATTACGAGTATCCAAGTTTAACTCATTTCACGGATGAATCTTGATTATAAGGAAAATGGCAGAAAGAAAAGCTCTTCTTGCAAATCTAAAGCATCATTATCATGTATCCTAATACGGAAACAAGATTGTAGTGCCGATAACAAAAGAAATGCAGATAATTATGAGTATCTAAGTTTGTCCTATTTCACGAATGAACTTCGATTATAAGGAAAATGGCAGAAAGAAAGCATTTCTTGCAAATCGAAAGCATCAAAATCGTGTATCCCAACGAGGTGAACATGATTGTAGTGCCCATAACAAAAAGAATGGTGATTATTATGAGTATCCAAGTTTAAGTTATTTCGCAGATGAATTCTTATTATAAGGAAAATGGCAGAAAAAAAAAGCTCTTCTTGCAAATCCAAGGCCTCAATATCATGTATCGCAATGTGGAGAACATGATTGTAGTGCCAATAACAAAAGAAATAGAGATTATTATGAGTATCCAAGTTTGCCTCATTTTACGGATGAACTTTGATTATAAGGAAAATGGTGGAAAGAAAAGCTTTTCCAACAAATCAAAAGCATCAATATCAAGTATCCCAACATGGAAAACAAGATTGTAGTGCCGATAGCAAAAGAAATGCAGATAATTACAAGTATCCAAGTTTAACTCTTTTCATGGATGAACTTTGATTATATGGAAATTGGTGGAAAGAAAAGCTTTTCTTGTAAATCCAAAGCGTCAATATTTTGTATCCCAATGTGGAGAACAAGATTGTAGTGCCAATAACAAAAGATATGGAGATTATTATGAGTATCCAAGTTTGTCTTATTTCATGATGAACTTTAATTATAAGGAAAATGGCAAAAAGAAAAACTTTTCTTGCAATCAAAAGCATCAATATCGTGTATCCCAACGATGTGAACATCATTGTAGTGCCCATAACAAAAAGAATGGAGGTAATTACGAGTATCCAAGTTTAACTTATATCATGGTTGAATTTTGATTACAAGTAAAATGGTGGAAAAAAGGACTTTTCTTGCAAATCCAAACCATCGATATCATCTACGCCAATGAGGAGAACATGATTGTAGTACCCATTAGAAAATGAATGGACATTATTACGAGTATCCAACTTTAACTTATTTCACGACTGAATTTTGATTATAAGGAAAATGGCAGAAAGAAAAGCTCTTCTTTCAAATCTAAAGCATCAATATCGTGTATCCTAATATGGAGAACAAGATTGTAGTACCGATAACAAAAGAAATGCAAACAATTACGAGTATCCAAGTTTGTCCCATTTCACGAATGAACTTTGATTATAAGGAAAATGGCAGAAAGAAAAGCTTTTCTTGCAAATCGAGGCATCAATATCGTGTATCCTAACAAGGTGAACATGATTGTAGTGCTCGTGACTAGAGGAATGGAGATTATTATGAGTATCCAAGTTTAACTCATTTCATGGATGAATTTTGATTATAAGGAAAATGGTAGAAAGAAAAGCTTTTCTTGCAAATCCAAAGCATCTATATCATGTGTTGCAATATGGAGAACAAGATTGTAGTGCCAATAGCAAAAGAAGCGGAGATTATTATGAGTATCCAAGTTTGTCCCTTTTCACATATGAATTTTGATTATAAGGAAAATGGTAGAAAGAAAAGCTTTTCATGCAAATCAAAAGCATTAATATCATGTATCCCAACGAGGTGAACATCATTGTAGTGCCGGTAACAAAAATAATGGAGAGAATTATGCGTATCCAAGTTTAACTCATTTCATGGGTGAATTTTGATTATAAGGAAAATGGTGGAAAGAAAAGCTTTTTCTGCAAGTCCAAACCATCAATATCATGTACCCCAATAAGGAAGACATGGTTGTAGGGCCCATAACAAAAATAATAGAGATTATTTCGAGTATCCAAGCTTAACCCAATTCATCGATGAATTTTGATTATACGGAAAATGGTGGAAAGAAAAACTTTTCTTGCAAATCCAAAGCGTCAATATTGTGTACCCCTATGTGGAGAACAAGATTGTAGTGCCAATAACAAAAGATATGGAGATTACTATGAGTATCCAAGTTTGTCCCATTCCATAGATAAACTTTGATTATAAGGAAAATGGCAGAAAGAAAAGCTTTTCTTGCAAACCAAAAGCATCAATATCATGCATCCCAACAAGGTGAAAATCATTGCAGTGTCGATAACGAAAAGAATGGAGATAATTACGAGTATCCATGTTTAACTCATTTCATGGATAAATTTTGATTATAAGTAAAATGGTGAAAAGAAAAGCTTTTCTTGCAAATCCAAACCATTAATATCATCTATGCCAATGAGGAGAACATGATTGTAGTGCCCATAACAAAAAGAATAAAGATCCTTGCGAGTATCCAAGTTTAACTCATTTCACGGATGAATTTTGATTAAAAGAAAAATGGCAGAAAGAAAAGCTCTTCTTGCAAATCTAAAGCATCAATATCGTGTATCCCAATATGGTGAACAAGATTGTAGTGCCGATAACAAAAGAAATACAGATAATTATGAGTATCCAAGTTTATCGTATTTCACGGATTAACTTTGATTATAAAGAAAATGGCCAAAAGAAAAGCTTTTCTTGCAAATCAAAAGCATCAATATTATGTATCCCAATAAGGTGTACATGATTGTAGTGCCCATAACAAAAAGAATGGTGATTATTATGAGTACCCAAGTTTAAGTCATTTCATGGATGAATTCTGATTATAAGGAAAATGGCAAAAAGAAAAACTCTTCTTGCAAATCCAAAGCGTCAATATCGTGTATCATAATGTGGTGAACATGATTGTAGTGCCCATAGCAAAAAGAATGGAGATTATTACGTGTACCCAAGTTTAACTCATTTCACAAACGAATTTTGATTATAAGGAAAATGGTGGAAAGAAAAGCTTTTCTTGCAAATCTGAAGCATTAATATCGTGTATCCCAATAAGGAGAACAAGATTGTGGTGCCAATAACAAAAGAAATGTAGATTATTATCTGTATCCAGGTTTGTCTCATTTCAGGGATGAATTTTGATTATAAGAAAAATGGTGGAAAGAAAAGCTTTACTTGCAAATCTGAAGCATCAATATTGTGCATCCCATTATGGAGAATAAGATTGTAGTGCCAATAACAAAAGCAATGGAGATTATTACGAGTATCCAAGTTTGTCTTATTTCATAGATGAACTTTGATTATAAGGAAAATGGTGGAAAGAAAAGCTTTTCTTGCAAATCAAAAGCATCAATATCGTGTATCCCAATGAGGTGAACATGATTGTATCGCCGGTAACAAAAATAATGGAGAGAATTATGAGTATCCACGGTTAACTCATTTCACGGATGAATTTTGATTATAAGGAAAATGGTGGAAAGAAAAGTTTTTCTTGCAAATCCAAACCATCAATATCATGTACCACAATGAGGAGAACATGATTGTAGGGCCCATAACAAAAATAATGGAGATTATTTCGGGTGTCCAAGTTTAACTCATTTCACGGATGAATTTTGATTATAAAAAAAATGGTGGGAAGAAAAGTTTTCCTTGCAAATCCAAAGCATCAATATTGTGTATCCCATTGTGGAAAACAAGATTGTAGTGCCAATAACAAAAGATATGGACATTATTATGACTATCCAAGTTTGTCCCGCTTCACAAATAAACATTGATTATAAGGAAAATGGCAGAAAGAAAAGTTTTTTTTGCAAATCAAAAGCATCAATATCATGTATCCTAACGAGGTGAACATGATTGTAGTGCCCATAACAAAAAGAATGGTGATTATTATGAGTATCCAAGTTTAAGTCATTTCGTGGATGAATTCTGATTATAAGGAAAATGGCAGAAAGAAAAGCTCTTCTTGCAAATCGAAAGCTTCAATATCACATATCGTAATATGGAGAACGTGGCTGTAGTGCCAATAGCAAAAGAAATGAAGATTATGATAAGTATCCAAGTTTGTATCTTTTCATGGATGAACTTTGATTATATAGAAAATGGTGGAAAGAAAAGCTTTTCTCGCAAATCAAAAGCATTAATATCGTGAATCCCAACGAGGTGAACATCATTGTAGTGCCGGTAATAAAAATAATGGAAAGAATTATAAGTATGCAAGTTTAACTTATTTCATAGGTGAATTTTGATTATAAGGAAAATGGTGGAATAAAAAGCTTTTCTTGCAAGTCCAAACCATCAATATCATGTACCCCAATGAAGAGAACATGATTGTAGGGCCCATAACAAAAATAATGGAGATTATTTCGAGTATCCAAGTTTAACTCATTTCACGGATGAGTTTTGGTTATAAGGAAAATGGTGGAAAGGAAAGCTTTTCTTGCAAATGCAAAGCGTCAATATTGTGTATCCCAGGGTGAGGAACAAGATTGTTGTGCCAATAACAAAAGATATGGAGATTATTATAACTATCCAAGTTTGGCCTATTTCACGGATGAACTTTAATTATAACGAAAATGGTAGGAAGAAAAGCTTTTCTTGCAAATGAAAAGCATCAAATCGTGTATCCCAACAAGGTGAACTTGATTGTAGTTCCCATAACAAAAAGAATGGTGATTATTACGAGTATCCAAGTTTAAGTTAATTCGCAGATGAATTTTGATTACAAGGAAAATGGCAGAAAGGAAAACTCTTCTTGTAAATCCAAAGTGTCAATATCATGTATCGCAATGTGGAGAACAAGATTGTAGTGCCAATAGAAAAAGAAATGGAGATTATTATGAGCATCCAAGTTTGTCTCTTTTCACAGATGAACTTTGATTATAAGGAAAATAGAGGAAAGAAAAGATTTTCTTGCAAATGAGAAGCATCAATATCGTGTATCCCAACGAGGTGAGCATCATTGTAGTGCCGATAACAAAAAGAATAGAGATAATTATGAGTATCCAAGTTTAACTCATTTCACAGATGAATTTTGAATATAAGTAAAATGATGGAAAGAAAAGCTTTTCTTGCAAATCCAAACCATCAATATCATCTACCCCAATGAGGAGAATATGATTGTAGTGCCCATAACAAAAGGAATATAGATTATTACGAGTATCCAAGTTTAACTCATTTCACAGATGAATTTCGATTATAAGGAAAATAGCAGAAAGAAAAGCTCTTCTTGTAAATCTAAAGCATCATTATCATGTATCCTAATATGGAAAACAAGATTGTAGTGCCGATAATAAAAGAAATGCAGATAATTATGAGTATCCAAGTTTATCCCATTTCGTGGATAAATTTTGATTATAAGGAAAATGGCAGAAAGAAAAGCTTTTCTTGCAAATCAAAGCATCAATATCATGTATCCCAATGAGGTGAACATGATTGTAGTGCCCGTAATAAGAGGAATGGAGATTATTACGAGTATCCAAGTTAAACTCATTTCATGGTTGAGTTTTGATTATAAGAAAAAAGGTGGAAAGAAAAGCTTTTCTTGCAAATCCAAAGCGTATATATCGTGTGTCACAATATGGAGAACAAGATTGTAGTGCCAATAACAAAAGAAGTGGAGATTATTATGAGTATCTAAGTTTGTCTCTTTTCACGGATGAATTTTGATTATAAGGAAAATGGTGGAAAGAAAAGCTTTTTTTGCAAATCAAAAGCATCAATATCGTGTATCCCAACGAGGTGAACATCATTGTAGTGCTGATAACAAAAAGAATGGAGATAATTACAAGTATCCAAGTTTAACTCATTTCACGGATGAATTTTTAATATAAGTAAAATGGTTAGAAGAAAAGCTTTTCTTACAAATCCAAACCATCAATATCATCTACCCTAATGAGGAGAATATGATTGTAGTGCCCATAACAAATAGAATAGAGATTGTTACGAGTATCTAAGTTTAACTCATTTCACGGATGAATTTTGATTATAAGGAAAATGGCAGAAAGAAATGCTCTTCTTGCAAATCTAAAGCACCATTATTGTGTATCCCAATATGGAAAACAAGATTGTAGTCCCAATAACAAAAGAAATGCAGATAATTACGAGTATCCATGTTTGTCCTATTTCACGGATGAACTTCGATTATAAGGAAAATGGCAGAAAGAAAAGCATTTCTTGCAAATCACAAGCATCAATATCGTTTATCCCAACGAGGTGAACATGATTGTAGTGCCCATAACAAAAATAATGGTGATTATTATGAGTATCCAAGTTTAAGTCATTTCACAGATGAATTCTGATTACAAGGAAAATGGCAGAAAGAAAAGCTCTTCTTGCAAATCCAAAGCCTCAATATTGTGTATCGCAATGCAGAGAACGTGATTGTAGTGCCAATAACAAAAGAAATAGAAATTATTATGAGTACCCAAGTTTGCCTCATTTCACGGATGAACTTTGATTATAAGGAAAATGGTGGAAAGGAAAGCTCTTCCAGGAAATCAAAAGCATTAATATCAAGTATCCTAATGAGGTGTACATTATTGTAGTGCCGATAACAAAAAAAAATGGAGTAATTACGAGTATCCAAGTTTAACTCATTTCACGGATGAATTTTGACTATATGGAAAATGGTGGAAAGAAAAGCTTTTCTTGCAAGTCCAAACCATCAATATTATGCACCCCAATAAAGAGAACATGATTATATGGCCCACAACAAAAATAATGGAGAATATTTTGAGTATCCAAGTTTAACTCATTTCACGGATGAATTTTGATTATAAAGAAAATGGTGGAAAGAATAGCTTTTCTTGCAAATCCAAAGCGTCAATATTATGTATCCCAATGTGGAGAACAAGATTGTAGTGCTAATAACAAAAGATATGGAGATTGTTATGAGTATCCAAGTTTATCCCATTTCATGGATGAACTTTAATTATAAGGAAAATGGTGGAAAGAAAAGCTTTTCCTGCAAATCGAAAGCATCAATATCATGTATCCCAACGAGGTGAACATCATTGTAGTGCGATAACAATAAGAATGGAGATAATTACAAGTATCCAAGTTTAACTCATTTCACAAATGAATTTTGATTATAAGTAAAATGGTGGAAAGAAGATATTTTCTTGCAAATCCAAACCATCAATATCATCTATGCCAATGAGGATTATTTGATTGTAGTGCCCATAACAAAATGAATGGGAATCCTGACGAGTATCCAAACTTAACTCATTTCATGAATGAATTTTGATTATAAAGAAAATGGCAGAAAGAAAAGCTTTTCTTGCAAATCTAAAGCATCAATATCGTGTATCCCAATATGGAGAACAAGATTGTAGTGCTGATAACAAAAGAAATGCAGATAATTACGAGAATCCAAGTTTGTCCCATTCCATGAATGAACTTTGGTTATAAGGAAAATGGCAGAAAGAAAAGCTTTTCCTGCAAATCAAAGCATCAATATCATGTATCCCAACAAGGTGAACATGATTGTAGTGCCCGTAACAGGAGGAATGGAGATTATTACAAGAATCCAACTTTAACTCATTTCACGGATGAGTTTTGATTATAAGGAAAATGGTGGAAAGAAAAGCTTTTCTTGCAAATCCAAAGCGTAAATATTGTGTATCCCAATGTGGAGAACAAGATTGTAGTGCCAATAACAAAACATATGGAGATTATTATGAGTATCCAAGTTTGTCCCATTCCATGAATGAACTTTGATTATAAGGAAAATGGCAAAAAGAAAAGCTTTTCTTGCAAATCAAAAGCATCAATATCGTGTATCCCAACAAGATGAACATCATTGTAGTGCCGATAACAAAAAGAATGGAGATAATTACGAGTATCAAAGTTTAACTTATTTCACGGATGAATTTTGATTATAAGAAAATGGTGGAAAGAAAAGCTTTTCTTGCAAATCCGAATCATCAATATCATCTACGCCAAGGAGGAGAACATGATTGTAGTGCCCATAACAAAAAAAATAGGAATCCTTACGAGTATCCAAGTTTAACTCATTTCACGAAACAATTTTGATTAAAAGGAAAATGGTAGAAAGAAAAGCTCTTCTTGCAAATCTAAAACATCAATATCGTGTATCCCAATATGGAAAATAAGATTATAGTGCCGATAACAAAAGAAATGCAGATAATCATGAGTATCCAAGTTTGTCCCATTTCACGGATTAACTTTAATTATAAGGAAAATGGTAAAAAAAAAAGCTTTTCTTGCAAATCAAAAGCATCAATATCGTGTATCCCAATGAGGTGAACATGATTATAGTGTCCATAACAAAAAGAATGGTGATTATTATGAGTATCCAAGTTTAAGTCATTTCGCGGAGGAATTCTAATTCTAAGGAAAATGGCAAAAAAAAAACTCTTCTTGCAAATCTAAAGCATCAATATCGTGTATCGCAATGTGGAGAACGAGATTGTAGTGCCTATAGCAGAAGAAATAGAGATTATTATGAGTATCCAAGTTTGTCTCTTTTAACAGATGAACTTTGATTATAAGGAAAATTATGGGAAGAAAAGCTTTTCTTGCAAATCAAAAGTATCAACATCGTGTATCCTAACAAGGTGAACATCATTATAGTGCCGGTAACAAAAATAATGGAGAGAATTATGAGTATCCAAGTTTAACTCATTTCACGGATGAATTTTGATTATAAGGAAAATGGTGAAAAGAAAAGCTTTTCTTGCAAGTCCAAACCATCAATATCATGTACCCCAATGAGGAGAACATGATTGTAGGGCCCATAACAAAAATAATGGAGATTATTTCTAGTATGCAAGTTTAACTCATTTCACGGATGAATTTTGATTATAAGAAAAATGGTGGAAAAAAAAGCTATTCTTGCAAATCCAAAGTGTCAATATTGTGTATCCCAGTGTGGAGGACAAGATTGTAGTTCCAATAACAAAAAATATAGAGTTATTATGACTATCCAAGTTTGTCCCATTTAATGGATGAACTTTGATTATAAGGAAAATGGCGGAAAGAAACCCTTTTCTTACAAATCGAAGGCATCAATATCGTCTATCCCATCGAGGTGAACTTGATTGTATTGCCCATAACAAAAAGAATGGTGATTATTATGAGTATCCAAGTTTAAGTCATTTCATAAATAAATTCTGATTATAAGGAAAATGGCAGATAGAAAGCTCTTCTTGCAAATCCAAAGCGTCAATATCACGTATCGCAATGTGAAGAATGAGATTGTAGTGCCAATAGCAAAAGAAATGGAGATTATGATGAGTATCCAAGTTTGTCTCTTTTCATGGATAAACTTTGATTATAAGGAAAATGGTGGAAAGAAAAGCTTTTCTTGCAAATCAAAAGCATCAATACTGTGTATGCCAACGAGGTGAACATCATTGTAGTGCTGATAACAAAAAGAATGAAGATAATTACGAGTATCCAAGTTTAACTCATTTCACGGATGAATTTTGATTATAAGTAAAATGGTTGAAAGAAGATCTTTTCTTGTAAATCCAAACCATCAATATCATCTACGCCAATGAGGAGAACATGATTGTAGTGCCCATAACAAAATGAATGGACATCATTACGAGTATCTAAGTTTAACTTATTTCATAAATGAATTTTAATTATAAGGAAAATGGCAGAAAGAAAAGCTCCTCTTGCAAATTTAAAGCATCAATATCATGTATCCTAATATGGAGAACAAGATTGTAGTGCCGATAATAGAGGAAATGCAGATAATTACGAGTATCCAAGTTTGTCCCATTTCACGGATAAATTTTGATTATAAGGAAAATGGCAAAAAAAAAGCTTTTCTTGCAAATCAAAGCATCAATATCGTGTATCCCAACGAGGTAAAGATGATTGTAGTTCCCGTAACAAGAGGAATAGAGATATTACGAGTATCCAAGTTAAACTCATTTCACGGATGAGTTTTGATTATATGGAAAATGGTGGAAAGAAAAGCTTTTCTTGCAAATCCAAAGCGTCTATACCGTGTGTCGCAATATGGAGAACAAGATTGTAGTGCTAATAACAAAAGAATTGGAGATTATTATGAGTCCAAGTTTGTCTCTTTTTACGGATGAATTTTGATTATAAGGAAAATGGTGGAAAGAAAAGCTTTTCTTGCAAATCAAAAGCATCAATATCGTGTAT
>JBBYHL010001199.1:0-12746 GCA_038381835.1 Adansonia madagascariensis | reverse complement strand
GGGCACCATAAACACATTCTTCTCATTGGGATAAATGATATTGATGCTTTGGTTTCATAAGAAAAACTTCTCTTTCTGCCACTTTTAGAACTAATGTTCGTTCATCGATTTGAACAAACATGGATTCATATAATAATCTCTTTTATTTTCATGATTGGGCACCATAAACACATTCTCCTTATTGGGATAAACGAATTGATGCTTTGGTTTCATAAGCACAACTTCTCTTTCTACCATTTTTAGAATTAAAGTTGGCTTTCAATTGGGATAAACATGGATTCACATAATAATCTTATTTCTTTTAATTATTGTGCACCATAAATTAATTCTCCTCATTGGGTAAATGAATTGATGCTTTGGTTTCATAGGAAATACTTCACTTCCCATTATTTTTTAGAATCAAACTTTGTTTGTCAATTGTGATAAACAGGGTTTCATATAATAATCTCCATTCTTTTTTTGATTGGGCACCATGAACGTATTCTCCTCATTAGGATAAATGATACTGATGCTTTGGTTTCATAAGAAAAGCTTCACTTCCCACCATTTTTTAGAATCAAAGTTCGTATGTCAGTTGGGATAAACATGGATTCAAGTAATAATCTCTTTTTTTTACATGATTGGGCACAACAAACGCATTCTCCTTATTGGGATAAACGAATTGGTGCTTCTATTTAGCAAGAAAAACTTCACTTCCTATCATTTTTTAGAACAATCATCTGTCAATTGGGTAAACATGGATTCACATAATAATCTCCTTTTTTTTCATAATTGGGCACCATAAACACATTCCCCTCATTAGGATAATTGATATTGATGCTTTTATTTCATAAGAAAAACTTTTCTTTCTACATTTTTAGAATTAAAGTTCATCTTTCGGTTAGGATTAATATAGATTCAGATAATAATCTTCTTTGTTTTAATGATTGGGCACCACAAATTCATTCTCTATGTTGGGATAAATGAATTGATGCTTTGGTTTCTAGGAAAAACTTCACTTCCCATGTTTTTTTATAATCAAAGTTTGTCAATCAGCTTAGATAAACACGCATTCACATAATAATCTCCTTTGTTTTCATAGTTAGGAACCATAAACTCATTCTTCTCATTAGGATAAATGATATTGATGCTTTATTTCATAAGAAAAACTTTTCTTTCTACCAATTTTAGAATTATAGTTCATTTTTAAGTTAGGATAAACATGAATTCACATAATATCTCGTTTCTTTTTATGATTGGGCACCATAAATTCATTCTCCTCATTGGGATAAATGAATTAATGCTTTGGTTTCATAAGAAAAATATCACTTCCTACCAATTTTTAGAATCAAAGTTCATTTATCAATTGGGATAAACACAGATTCATGTAATAATCTCCTTTGTTTTCATGATTAGGAAGCGTAAACTAATTATCCTCATTGGGATAAAATGACGTTGATGCTCGGGTTTCATAAGAAAAGCTTTTCTTCCAATAATTTTTTAGAAACAAAGTTCGTCTGCCAACAAGGACAAACACGGATTCATATAACACTCTTCTTTCTTCTCTTGATTGGGTACTATAAGCTCATTCTACTCATTGGGATAAATGAATTGATGGTTTGGTTTCATAAGAAAAACTTTACTTCCCACCATTTTTTAGGATCAAATTCATCTATCAATGGGGATAAAAATGGATTCATGTAATAATCTCCTTTTTTTCATGATTATGAACCATAAACTCAGTATCCTAATTGGGATAAATGACATTGATGCTTTGGATTCATAAGAAAAGCTTTTCTTCCTGTCATTTTTTAGAAGCAAAGTTTTCCTGTCAGTTGATATAAACATAGATTCACATAATAATCTCCTTTATTTTCATGATTAGGAACCATAAACTCATTATCCTTGTTGGGATAAATGAATTGATGCTATAGTTTCATAAGAAAAACTTCACTTCCTGCCATTTTTCAGAATCAAAGTTCATCTACTAGTTGGGATAAATATGGATTCACGTAATAATCTCCTTAGTTTCCATGATTAGGAACCATAAACTCATTATCCTTATTGGCATAAATGACATGATGCTTTGCTTTTATAAGAAAAGCTTTTCTTCAAACCATTGTTTAGAGTTAAAGTTCATCTATCAACTAGGGCAAACATAGATTCACATAATAATCTTCTTTCTTTTCATGATTGGGTACCATAAGCTCATTCTACTCGTTGGGATAAATGAATCGATGGTTTGGTTTCATAAGGAAAACTTCATTTCCCACCATTTTTTTAGAATTAAAGTTCATCTGTTAATTGGGATAAACATGGATTCACAAAATAATCTCCTTTGTTTTTATGATTAGGAACCATAAACTCATTATCCTCATTGGGATAAATGAATTGATGCTTTGGTTTCATATGAAAACACTTCGCTTCCTACCATCTTTTAGAATCAAAGTTTGTTTATCAATTAGGATAAATACTGATTCACGTAATAATTTCCTTTATTTTCATGATTAGGAGCCATAAACTTATTATCCTCATTGGGATAAATGGCATTGATGCTTTGGTTTCATAAGAAAAGCTTTTCTTCTAACCATTTTTTAGAAATAAAGTTCATCTATCAACTAGGACAAACACGGATTCACATAACACTCATATTTCTTTTCATGATTGGATACCATAAGCTCGTTCTAATCATTAGGATAAATGAATTGATGCTTGGTTTCATAAGAAAAACTTCACTTCCCACCATTTTTTAGAATCAAAGTTTGTTTGTCAATTGGGATAAACATGGATTCACGTAATAATCTCCTTTCTTTTCATGATTGGGCACCATAAACACATTCTCCTTATTATGATAAATGATATTTATGCTTTGATTTCATAAGAAAAATTTTTCTTTCTACCATTTTTAGAGTTAAAGTTCACTTTTAATTGCGATAAACATGGATCCATGAAATAATCTCCTTTCTTTTAATGATTGGGCACCACAAATTCATTCCCCTCATTAGGATAAATGAATTGATGCTTCGGTTTCATAAGAAAAACTTCACTTCTCACCATTTTTTAGAATCAATGTTCATCTTTCAATTGGGATAAATGTGGATTCACATGATATTCTCCTTTCTTTTCACAATTGGGCACGTAAACACATTCTCCTCATCGAAATAAAGGATATTGATGCTTTGGTTTCATAAGAAAAACTTCTCTTTCAACCATTTTTAGAATTAATGTTCATCCATTGATTTGGACAAACATGGATTCACATAATAATCTCTTTTCTTTTGATGATTGGGCATCATAAACACATTCACCTCATTTAGATAAATGATATTAATGGTTTGGTTTCATAAGAAAAACTTTTCTTTCTACTATTTTTAGAATTAAAATTCATTTTTCAATTGGGATAAACTCGAGTTCACATAATATTCTTCTTTTTTTAACGATTGGGCACCATAAGTTCATTCTCCTCCTTAGGATAAATGAATTGATGATTTGGTTTCATAAGAAAAACTTCACTTCCCACCATTTTTTAGAATCAAAGTTCATTTGCCAATTGGAATAAACACGAATTCATGTAAAATCTTCTTTTTTTTTTCATGGTTAGGAACCATAAACTCATTCTCCTCATTGGGATAAATGACATTGATGCTTTGGTTTCAAAAGAAAAACTTCTCTTTCTACCATTTTAAGAATTAATGTTCGCCTTTCTGTTGGGATAAACATGGATTCACATAATAAATTCTCTCTTTAATGATTGGGCACCACAAATTCATTCTTCTCATTGGGATAATTGAATTGCTGCTTTAGTTTAAAAAGAAAAGCTTTTCTTCTAACCAACTTTTAGAAACAAAGTTCGTTCATCAACTAGGACAAACACGGATTCTCATAATAATATCTTTTCTTTTAATGATTGGGCACCACAAATTCATTCTCCTCATTGGGATAAATGAAGTGATGCTTTCATTTCATAAGAAAAACTCCATTTCCCATCATTTTTTAGAATCAAAGTTCATATATCAATTAGAATAAACATGGGTTCACGCAATAATCTTATTTTTTTTCTTGATTGGGCACCATAAACACATTCTTCACATTGGGATAAATGATATTGATGCTTTAGTTTTATAAGAAAAGTTTCTTTTTCTACCATTTTTAGAATTAATGTTCGTCCGTTGATTTGGACAAACACGGGTTCACGTATTTTCAATGGTTGAGAACCATAAACACATTTTCCTCATTGGGATAAATGATATTGATGCTTTGGTTTCCTAAGAATCAAAGTTTGCGTGTCAATAAACACGGATTCATGTAATAATCTCATTTTTTTTCTTGATTGAGCATCATAAACACATTCTCCTGGTTGGGATAAACGATATTGATGCTTTGATTTTATAAGAAAAACTTCTTTCTCTACCATTTTTAGAATTAAAGTTCGTCTTTCAATTAGGATAAACCTAGACTCACATAATAATCTTCTTTTTTTTCTTATGATTAGGAGCCATAAACTTATTATCCTCATTGGGATAAATGACATTGATGCTTTGGTTTAATAAGAAAAGCTTTTCTTCCAACTATTTTTTAGAAATAAAGTTCGTCTGTCAACTAGGATAAACATGGATTCGCATAATAATCTTCTTTTTTTTTCATGACTGGGCACCATAAACTTATTCTCTACATTGGGATAAATGATATTGATGCTTTGGTTTCATAAGAAAAACTTCTCTTTCTACTATTTTTAGAAATAATGTTCATCCATCGATTTAGGCAAACACAGATTCACATAATGATCTCCTTTTTTTCCATGATTGGGCATCATAAACACATTCTCCTTGTTGGGATAAACAATATTGATGCTTTGGTTCTAGAAAAAAACTTTTTTTTTTGCTTTTTAAGATTAAAGTTCGTCATTCAATTGGGATAAACCTAGATTCACATAATATCTCCTTTCTTTTAATGATTTGGCACCATAAACTTCACTTCCCATAATTTTTTAGAGTCAAAGTTCATCGCTCAATTGGGATAAACAAGGATTCATGTAATAATCTCTTTTCTTTTTCATGATAAGGAACCATAAACTCATTCTTCTTATTGGGATAAATGACATTGATGCTTTGGTTTCGTAAGAAAAACTTCTCTTTCCACCATTTTTGGAACTAATGTTCATTTTTTAATTAGGATAAACATGGATTCAAGTAATAATCTCCTTTCTTTTAATGATTGGGCTCCATAAATTCATTCTCCTTATTAGGATAAATGAATTGATACGTTGGTTTCATAAGCAAAGCTTTTCTTCCAACCATTTTTTAGAAACAAAGTTTGTCTATCAACTAGAACAAATAGGGATTCACATAACAATCTTCTTTCTTTTCATGAGTGGGTACCATAAGCTTATTCTACTCATTGGGGTAAATAAATTGATGCTTTGGATTCTTAAAAAAAAACTTCACTTCTAATCGTTTTTAGAATCAAAGTTCATTTGCCAATTGGGATAAACATCGATTGACGTAATAATCTCTTTTCTTTTCATAGTTGGGCACCATAAATACATTCTCCTCATTGCGATAAATGGTATTGATGCTTTGGTTTCATAAGAAAAACTTCTCTTTTTACCATTTTAGAGTTAATGTTCATCCGTTGATTTGGACAAACACTAATTAATGTAATAATCTTCATTCATTTCATGATTAGGCACTATCAACTTATTCTCTACATTGGGATAAATGATATTGATGCTTTGGTTTTATAAGAAAAACTTCTCTTTCTACCATTTTTAGAAATAATGTTCGTCTATCGATTTAGGGAAACACAGATTCACATAATGATCTTCTTTCTTTTCATGATTGGGCATCATAAACATATTCTCCTTCTTGGGATAAACGATATTGATGCTTTGGTTTTAGAAGAAAAACTTCACTTTCTACTTTTTTTAAAATTAAAGTTCATCGTTCAATTGGGATAAACCTAGATTCGCATAATATCTCCCTTCTTTTAATGATTTGACACCACAAACTTCACTTCCCACCATTTTTTAGAGTCAAAGTTCATCAGTCAATTGGGATAAACATGAATTCATGTAATAATCTGCTTTCTTTTCATGGTAAGAAACCATAAACTCATTCTCCTCGTTGGGATAAATGACATTGATTCTTTGGTTTCATAAGAAAAACTTCTTTTTCTACCATTTTTGGAATTAATGTTCATCTTTCAATTGGGATAAACATGGATTCCTGTAATAATCCCCTTTCTTTTAATGATTGGGTGGCACAAATTCATTCTCCTCATTGGGATAAATGAATTGATACGTTGGTTTCATAAGAAAAGCTTTTCTTCCAACCATTTTTTAGAAATAGAGTTTTTCTATCGACTAGAACAAATAGGGATTCACATAATAATCTTTTTTCTTTTCATGATAGGGTACCATAAGCTCATTTTACTTATTGGGGTAAATGAATTGATGCTTTGGATTCCTAAGAAAAACTTCATTTCCAATCGTTTTTAGAATCAAAGTTCATTTGCCAATTAGGATAAACATCGATTTACGTAATAATCTCTTTTCTTTTCATGATTAGGCACCATAAACACATTCTCCTCATTGTGATAAATGGTATTGATGCTTTGGTTTCATAAGAAAAACTCTTTTTTTTACCATTTTTAGACTTAATGTTTGTCCCTTGATTTGGACAAACACTGATTCACATCATAATCTCCATTCATTTCATGATTGGGCACCATAAACACATTTTTCTCATTAGGATGAATGATATTGATGCTTTGGTTTCATAAGAAAAACTTCTCTTTCAACCATTTTTAGAAATAATATTCGTCCATCGATTTAGGCAAACACATATTCACATAATGATCTCATTTCTTTTCATGATTAGGCATCATAAACACATTTTTCCTTATTGGGATAAACGATATTGATACTTTGGTTTCTTAAGAAAAAATTTTCTTTTTGCAATTTTAAGATTAAAGTTCATCGTTCAATTGGGATAAACCTAGATTCTCATAATATCTTTTTTCTTTTAATGATTCGGCACCACAAATTTGTTCTCCTTACTTGGATAAATGAATTGATGGTTCAGTTTCAAAAGAAAACTTCACTTCCCACCATTTCTTAGAGTTAAAGTTCGTCTGTCAATTGGGATAAACACAGATTCACGTAATAATCTCCTTTCTTTTCATGGTAAGGAACTGTAAGTGCGTTCTCCTCATTAGGATAAATGACATTGATGCTTTGGTTTTGTAAGAAAAATTTTTCTTTCTAGCATTTTTAGAATTAATGTTTGTCTGTCGATTGGACAAATATGGATTCACATAAATAATCTTTTTTCTTTTCATGATGAGGAACTATAAACATAGTCTCCTAATTAGGTTAAATGACATTGATGCTTTAATTTTATAAGAAAAGCTTCTCTTTGTACCATTTTAAGGATTAATGGTCATTTGTCAATTTGGACAAACATAGATTCATATAATGATCTCCTTTCTTTTCATGATTGGGCACCATAAACAGATTTTTCTCTTTGGGGTAAATGATATTGATGCTTTTGTTTCATAAATAAAACTTTTCTTTCTACCATTTTTAGAATTAATGTTCATTCGTTAATTTGGACAAACACGGATTCACATAATAATCTCCTTTGTTTTCATGGTTGGGAACCATAAACACATTCTCTTTGTTGGGATAAATGATATTGAGGCTTTGCTTTCATAAGAAAAACTTCCCTTTCTATCATTTTTAGAATTCATGTTCATCTTTCAATTGGGATAAACGTGAATTCACATAATTATCTGCTTTCTTTTAATGATTAGGCACTATAAATTCATTCTCCCCTTTGGGATAAATGAATTGATGCTTCGGTTTCATAAGAAAAACTTACTTCCAACCATTTTTTAGAATCAAAGTTCATTTGTCAATTAGGATAAGCATGGATTCACATAATAATCTCTTTTCTTTTCATGATTGGGATAAATGATATTCATGCTTTCGTTTCATAAGAAAAACTTCTCTTTCTACCATTTTTAGAATTAGTGTTCATCTGCCAATTTGGACAAACACGGATTCACATAGTAATCTCCTTTCTTTTCATGATGAGGAACCATAAACATAGTCTCCTAGTTGGGATAAATGACATTGATGCTTTGGTTTCATAAGAAAAGCTTCTATTTCCAGCATTTTTAGAATTAATGTTCATCCGTCGATTTACAAAAACACGGATTCACATAATAATCTCTTTTCTTTTCATGATTGGGCACCTTAAACACATTCTCCTCTTTGGGATAAATAATATTGATGCTTTGGCTTCATAAGAAAAACTTTTTTTTCTGCCATTTTTAAAATTAAAGTTTGTCTTTCAATTGGGATGAACACGGAGTCACATAATAATCCCTTTTCTTTTAATGATTGGGCACCACAAATTCATTCTCCTCATTGGGATAAATGAAATTGATGCTTTGGTTTCATAAGAAAAACTTTAGCTCCTACCATTTTTTAGAATTAAAGTTCACTTATCAATAGTGATAATAATCTCCTCTATTTTCATAAGTAGGCACCATAAATTCACTCTCCTTATTGGGATAAACAAATTGATGCTTCGGTTTCTTAAGAAAAACTTCACTTCCCACCATGTTGTAGAATCAAATTTCATATGTCAATTGGGATAAACATGGATTCACGTAATAATCTCTTTTTTTTTATGATTGGGCCCATAAACTCATTATCCTTATTAGGATAAATGACATTGATGCCTTGGTTTCGTAAGAAAAGTTTTTCTTCCAACCATTTTTTAGAAACAAAGTTCGTCTGTCAACTAGGATAAACACGAATTCACATAACACACTTCTTTCTTTTCATGATTCGGTACCATATGTTCATTTTACTCATTGGGATAAATGAATTGATGCTTTGGTTTCACAAGGAAAATTTTACTTCCCACCATTTTTTAGAGTCAAAGTTCATCCATCAATTAAGATAAACATGGATTCACATAATAATCTCCTTTGTTTTCATGATTGGGCACCATAAACACACTGTCTTCATTTAGATAAATGATATTGATGCGTTGGTTTCATAAGAAAAACATTTCTTTCTGCCATTTTTAGATTTAAGGTTCGTCCGTCGATTTGGACAAACATAGATTCACATAACAATCTTCTTTCTTTAAATGATTGGGCAACATCAATACATTCCCCTCAGTGGGATAAATGATATTGATGCTTCGGTTTCATCCGAAAAATTTCTCTTTCTACCAATTTTAGAATTAAAGTTTATCTTTTAGTTGGAATAAACATAGATTCACATAATAATCTCATTTCTTTTAATGAATAGGCACCACAAATTCGTTCTGCTCATTAGGATAAATGAATTGATGCTTTGGTTTTATTGAAAAACTTCACTTCTCACCATTTTTTAGAATCAAAGTTCATCTATTAATTGGGATAAACATGATTCATGTAATAATCTCATTTGTTTTCATGATTAGGAGTCATACACTCAATATCCTCATTGGGATAAATGAACTAATGTTTTGGTTTCATAACAAAAACTTCACTTTCCACCATTTTTTAGAATCAATGTTCATCTATCAATTAGGATAAACATGGATTCACGTAATAATCTCTTTTGTTTTCATGATTAGGAGCCATAAACTCATTATCCTTATTGGGATAAATGACATTGACGCTTTAGTTTCATGAGAAAAGCTTTTCTTCCAACCATTTTTTAGAAACAAAGTTCGTGTGTAAACTAGGACAAACACGGATTCACATAACACTCTTATTTCTTTTCATTATTGGGTACGATAAGCTCGTTCTACTCCTTGGAATAAATGAATTGATGATTTGGTTTCATAGGAAAAACTTCACCTCCCACCATTTTTTAGAATCAAATTTCATATGTCAATTGGGATAAACATGGATTCATGTAATAATCTCCCTTCTTTTCTTGATTGGGTACCATAAGCATATTCTCCTTATTAGGATAAATGATATTGATGCTTTGGTTTCATAAGAAAAACTTCTCTTCCTCTAATTTTTAGAATTAAAGTTTATCTTTCAATTGGGATAAACATGGATCGCATAATAATCTCTTTCTTTTTTTATGATTGGGCACTACAAATTCATTCTCCTCATTGGGAGAAAGGAATTGATGCTTTGGTTTCATTGGAAAGACTTCACCTTTCACCATTTTTTAGAATCAAAGTTCATCTGTTAATTGGGATAAATATAGATTCACGGAATAATCTCCTTTGTTTTCATGATTAGGAGAAATAAACTTATTATCCTCATTAGGATATATGAATTGATGCTTTGGTTTCATAAGAAAAACTTCACTTCCCACAAATTTTTAGAATCAAAATTCATCTATCAATTGGGATAAATATGGATTCATGCAATAATCTCATTTCTTTTCTTGATTGGGCATCATAAACACTTTCTCCTTATTAGGATAAATGATATTGATTCTTTGATTTCATGAGAAAAGCTTTTCTTCCAACCATTTTTTAGAAATAAAGTTCATCTGTCAACTAGGACAAAACGCAAATTCACATAACACTCTTCTTTTTTTTCATGATCAGGTACCATAAGCTCATTCTACTCATTAGGATAAATGAATTGATGATTTGGTTTCATAAGAAAAACTTCACTTCCCACCATTTTTTAGAATTAAATTTCATATGTCAATTGGGATAAACATGGATTCATGTAATAATCATCCTTCTTTTCATGATTAAGCACCATAAGCACATTCTCCTTATTGGGATAAATGATATTGATGCTTTGGTTTCATGTGAAAAACTTCTCCTTCCACCATTTTTAGAACTAAAGTTCGTCTTTCAATTGGGATAAACATGGATTCACATAATAATCTCCTTTCTTTTAATGATTGGGTACCACAAATTCATTCCCCTCATTGGGAAAAATGAATTAATGCTTTGGTTTCATAAGAAAAACTTCACTTCCTACAATTTCTTAGAATCAAAGTTCATCTGTCAATTGGGATAAACATGGATTCATGCAATAATCTTATTTCTTTTCTTGATTAGGCACCGTAAACACATTCTCCTCATTGGGATAAATGATATTGATTCTTTGGTTTCATAAAAAAAGCTTTCTTCCAACAATTATTTGGAAACAAAGTTTGTCTGTCAACTAGGATAAACATGGATTCACATAACAATCTTCTTTCTTTTCATAATTAGGTACTATAAGTTCGTTCTACTAATTGGGATAAATGAATTGATGCTTTGGATTCATAAGAAAAACTTTACTTCCTATAATTTTTTAGAACAAAGTTCATCTGTGAATTGGGGTAAGCATGGATTCACATGATGTTCTCCTTTATTTTCATGGTTTGGCTCCATAAACGCATTCTCCTTATTGGGATAAATAATATTGATGCTTTGATTTCATAAGAAAAACTTCTCTTTTGACCATTTTTAGAATTAATGTTCATCCGTCAATTTGGACAAACGCGGATTCACATAATCATCTCTTTTTTTTCATGATTGGGCATTATAAACACATTCTCCTTATTAGGATAAATGATATTGATGCTTTGGTTTCATAAAAAGGCTTCTCTTTCTGCCATTTTTAGAATTAAAGCTTATCTTTCAATTGGGATAAACTCGGATTACATAATAATCTCCTTTCTTTTAATGGTTGGGCACCATAAATTCATTCTTCTTATTGGGGCAAATGAATTGATGCTTTGGTTTCACAAGAAAAGCTTTTTTTCTAACCACTCTTTAGAAACAAAGTTCGTCTGTCAACTAGAACAAACACGGATTCACATAACACTCTTCTTTCTTTTCATGATTGGGTACCATAAGGTCATTCTACTCATTGGGATAAATGAATTGATGCTTTGGATTCATAAGAAAAACTTCACTTCCCACCATTTTTTAGAATCAAAGTTCATCCGTCAGTTAGGGTAAACAGGGATTCATGGGATATTCTTTTTTTTTTCACGATTAGGCTCCATAAACACATTCTCTTCATTGGGATAAATGATATTGATGCTTTGGTTTCGTAAGAAAAACTTCTCTTTCTACCATTTTTAGAATTATTGTTCGTCCATTAATTTGGACAAACACGGATTCGGATAATAATCTCTTTTCTTTTCGTGATTGGGCACCATAAACACATTCTCCTCATTGGGATAAATCATATTGATGCTTTGGTTTAATAGGAAAAACTTCTCTTTCTACTTCTAGAATTAAAACTTTTCTTTCAATTGTGATAAACCCGAATTCACAAAATAATCTCCTTTCTTTTAATGATTGGGCATCACAAATTCATTTTTCTTATTGGGTTAAATGAATTGATGCTTTGGTTTCATAAGAAAAACTTCACTTTCCACCATTTTTTAGAATCAAAGTTCATTTGTCAATTGCGATAAACATGGATTCATGCAATAATCTCATTTCTTTTTTTGATTAGGAACCGTAAACACATTCTCCTTATTGGGATAAATGATATTGATGCTTTGGTTTCATAAGAAAAGCTTTTCTTCTAACCAATTTTTAGAAACAAAGTTTGTCTGTCGACTAGAACAAGCATGGATTCACATTACAATCTTCTTTCTTTTCATGATTGGGTACCATAAACACATTCCCCTCATTAGGATAAATGTTATTGATGCTTTGGTTTCATAAGAAAAAATTATCTTTCTACCATTTTTAGAATTAATGTTTGTCTGTTGATTTGGAAAAGCGCGGCTTTACATCATAATCTCTTTTTTTTCATGATTGGGCATCATAAACACA
>JBBYHL010001147.1:0-12751 GCA_038381835.1 Adansonia madagascariensis | reverse complement strand
TATATATTTTATAATTAAATTTTAATAAAATATATATTATTTTAATTTAAAATCATTGTTCCAACTGGGCTAAGAACTTAAGCCCAGGCCCAATTGGGTCAGGTGGGTAGCCCGACCCTTGAGCAGGTCTATATATGATAAAATAATAATTTATCAAAAAGTAAATAATATCATAAGCTTTAAACACATTGTCAATAAAGTATATTATTGATTTATCATATTTTAAATTTAATTAGTTAAACTTTAACTAATGAGAGTTTATATCTATTAGTTGTAAAATTTTAAATACTTCTTTGAATATTTTTTTATTATTATTTCAAGTAAAGATAATTAGAGTCTGAAAATAGTATAATAAAATAATAAGATAAATTAAAAAATTATGAAAACTATAATAGATAATACCATATCAAAAATAAATCAAACATTAAATATTAATACCATATATAATTTGATTAAATATTAAAAACTTAATTTATATTTTATATGTGATTAAACCTGCTCGTGGGTTGGGCCGAGCTACTGCCTGAATTTTTTAAAATCCCAAGCCCAAGCCCTTATTTAATGTGCTTAGACCCTCTTTTTCAAGCTAGAATTATTGTTCATCATATTAAAGAATATTTTTTTATTAATATTTATATATTTTATAATTAAATTTAAATACAATATATGTTATTTTAATTTAAAATCACTGTTCCGAGTTGGGTTATGCTAGTCTGAAATAAAAATATAAGAACCCGAGTACGAGCCCATTTGGGCCAAACAGGTAGCCTAATCCTTGAGCATGTCTATTGATGATAAAATAACTACTTATCGAAAAGTAAATAATATCATGAGCTTTGAAAGCATTGTCAATAAAGTATATAATCCATTTATCACTTTTTTTTAAAATTTAATTTGTTAAACTTATTAAATATTGAGAGTTTATGCATGTCAGTAGTAAAATTTTAAATACTTCTTTGAATATTATTATTATTATTATTATTATTATTATTATTATTATTTTAAGTAATGATAAATTAGAGTCTGATAATAATATAACATAGTAATAAGATAAATTAAAAAATATGAAAGCCATAATAGATAATACCATACCAAAAATAAAAAAAACCATATGTTAGACTAGCAACTAAACCTGCCCATGAGCCAGATAAACTGCCCAACATAATAGGTCGGCACGATTAAACCCAGGTCTTAGATTTTAAGTTCAAAGCATGCTCGACCTGAAACAGTATTTTTTTAAATAAAATAATATATTTTATTTAAATTTGATTATAAAATATGTAACTATTAATATAAAAATAACTTCTTAATATTATAAACAATGATTTGTATTTAAATGGGTCAGCCAGGACAAATTCAACCTGAGCCTAGAATTTAAAATTTTTTTTGGACCGCGACCAGGCCCATAGAACTGAAATAAAATTTTTTTAGGCCGAACCAGGCCAAATTCAGGCCTAGGCTTAGAATTTATATTTATGTGAAAGTGATTACATTTAATATAAAATAAAAAACCCGAACCCGAAAAGATCCAAACCCGAATTGGCCCGAACTCGAATTGACCTAAGCCCGAAAGAACTCGAACCTTAATAGATCCGAATTCGAATCAATTTAAATCCAAAATGACCTGTCCCGAACCTGCTCGAATCCGCCCAATTGCCACCTCTAATGGTTAGGTTTATTATTTTTAAGAATGGAGCAGCATTGTGACGACTCAAAATCAACAACCTGAATCATTTTATTCTTGCCAAACTTGAACATTAGTTTTAATGCTCTCCTATTTGTCCGCTCTTTTATCGTTGAGACCTTGAGTTTTTAGCTAATTAATTTCATTGATGTATTTCCCTAACAGGTAGGCAGATTACTCTACGTCGAAAGACAAACTTTCGAGAAGAAAAAGCAATTACTTTAGTACTGATTCAATGGGAATAAAGTGAAACATACCTTAGTACCCAGGAAAAACAATCTACTATTCAACTAAAAGAAGAAATATGTTAATGCAAATATTAAAAGAAAATAATCATGAAGATTTAAAAATTATTTGCATGTATAAAATGACAGAAAATAATAAAAAAAAAACTTTTCCGAAGAAGAAGAAGTAAGAAGCAAGTAGCTCTGAAAGTTTGAGAAAGAGAAAATGAGTGTTTTTTTTTTTTAATTATGCGAGTCACTTTAGGTGAGTGGGTTTTATTTTATTTTTAAAAATTTATTAAGTTATTTTTCTAACATATTTTTTTTATTTATACTATTTTTTTAATTATATTTATTTTAATAATTGAGTTGATATTCGATTAAACTCATCACATTAACTCATATATTCTGTTTCTATTAGTAGAGATAATTAAAGTTAAAATGATTTATACTGTCTTTGGCTATATGTCTCTTTTCTTTTGCAAATTTGGAGGCAGGGTGGGTAATAGATCTATTACAATCCACCGGCCGTGGCTCAAAATTTTGAAATCCTTTATTTGGATCAGTTGGATTTGGAAGTTTATTTTATTATTTATTATATTATTAAAATATTATTTTTATATTAATATTTATATATTTTATAATTAAATTTAAATAAAAATTATTATTAAATAATAATTTTGATCGAGTTAAGTCAATTTAAATTTACAAAAATTTTGTCCAAAGCTCACCTTTGGACAAGTTTAGGTGGGTATTGCCAATTTTTTTATCAGAAATAAAGTTTGTCTTAGGTTCAAGTAGATTTGATAATTTTAAATACAACATAAATTATATAAATATAATATGAAAAAATAATTAAAATATAAAATAAAATACGGTATGAAAAAATAATATTTATATAATACGATATAAAAATATATTAAAATTTATATAAAAAATAATTGTATCAAAATATATAAAAAACTATTTTAAATATATTTATAACATAAAAAGGAAACACAAACTATTGGACCATTGCCTGCCGTATATGGGATCAAAGATGGTTAGAGATGGCAATAAAGACCACTAGGAAGAAGCCAGAGGAGGGCGCAGGCGCCTCGGCCCTTTGATTCCGTACTTCTTTTATTTTTTATATTTTTCAAGGTGAAAAGTAGTAAAAAATTTTATTTTAATCTCCTAAAAATTTATATTTTAATTTCAACTCCTCACATACAATTCTTTTCACCTGAACCTATGAGTGGATTAAGAGTAGCACTTCCAAAAATAAAAAATAAAAAGAAAGTAACCCACTTACAATAAATGCAATTTAATTAGCCAATCACTAACATGATAAGATCATATTTTTAAATAGCAAATCCCTAAATAATTTTGTAATGAAAATAATTACAAATCTCTAGTGTCACGAGTTAAGTCATGACATCAATTTAGTGAAAAAATTACTAGAAAACTGCACTTAATGTAATAACAAATTTTTTTTAAAAAAAAAGGCATTTTTCTCTTTTTAAATTTTTAAATTTGAATTTGCATATTGCAAAAAAGTTTTTTAACTTCCTTTTTATCCACTATAGCGTTTTGTGTTATCATAAACCATCTTTTTAACTTCCATTTTATGCACTTTCATTGCTTACATTTTTATTTATTTTTATATTTTATGAATAAAGGAGAGAAAAATCCCATGCTTATGTGTGTGTCATAAAAAGCTAGTTATAATAAAAATAATTATAGATGAAATACTTCTGAAAATACTTGGTTGAGGGAATGATATGTTGCAAATCTTCATTAATTCAAAATTTGTGCATAAAACTAATTTTTTATTATTATTATTATTATTATTATTAGAGTTGAGAAAAAATTAATTTAAATGATAATGTGCAGTTTTGTTTTAATTTAGTTTTTATTTATTTTGATTCAATTTTGATCTAGATAGTACTTAGATTTGTTCAATTCAATTCAATTTTTGGTTCATAAGTTCAAAGGTACAATTATTCAACACAAATCTAATTTTATTTTTATTGGTTTTTCATTTTTTATTTTTATAATATAAAATAAATATTTTATTTTTAAATCAATGAAAAAACTTAAAAAATTAAAAAATTCAAAACCGATGAGCTGGGTCAATTCAAGTTGATGAAATTAGATTTGAGTCAATTTGATTATAGATATTATTCATTTTTTTAAAATAGTCAAAATATTATATATTAAATGCAATTTTTTCTTAAAATTGATTCAAACCATTATAAATTGTGTGAATAGAATTTGTCTACCTCTCTTTTGTGCCCATTCCCGGCCCCATTCACTTATGCTTGTCAAGTGGCATAAAAAAAATTTACAAAATATTTTGATTATCTATACTCTTAATAAAGGTAGTGCTCGAGTTAGATTCATAAGTTAAGCAAACACCAACTTAATTATTAAAATTATAAAAAACACAAATTATAAAATAAATCATATATATTCTAAGGTTATATTAGTAATTTATTAAAAAATCATATTATATATCTTTGTTAATCCGGTTTTTTTTTTTTACATTTTTCTAAAAAAATTGTAACTTACAACAACTACAACTTACATAATTTTTTCAAAATTTTTCCATTACTTTTTATTTTTTTCTCTTTTTATTATTTTGTTTTTATATATTTTTTAATTATTTATTACTTTACCCACAGTGGATTTGCAGAGCACTAAATTTCCTTAAACCTATCTCTTTTCAATAGTTGATAATACATTTCTTCTTTGAATAAACCCAGAAAACCCAACAAAGTCTTTGCTAAATATTAAAAAAAAAAAAAGATATAATCTCTTTCAAGTTTCAACCAAAACACACTTTCAAATTTAATTATAATAGTAATATAAAATTTTTAATACTATTTTAAATAGTAACATGAGCTTTCAACTTAGTCTAAAACCAAACCAAGTTTGATTAATGAAAAAGAAATTTCTCAAGCCCGGGTGTGGTTTAACCCATCAACATCATTAACGGTAACTACTGAATTCTAATTAGAGCAGAAAAATTTATGACATGCACTTTGAGGGTGAAAAAAATTATTTTTTAAATTACTGTATTATAAAAGAAAACTAAGTTAAAATTAAAAAATAGAGAAGTATTTTTTTAATTAATGGTTTTTTTGGGTAATTATTTTTTTAAAATTGCAAAACCTAAACATCTTATTATTATAGTTTTAGATTGGCTTTTACGTACTTCTTAAATAAATTAATATCAGTTAATTCGTGACGATAACTCAATTAAAAATTTTATATACAACTTAGAATAGGTAATAATTTTTTCTTTTAATTTTAACACATTAAGGGAAAAGAAAATAAATTCTACTTAATTTCTTTAATTTTTTTTATAAAACATTTAACACATTTCCTAATTATAGGACAACATTAAAAGCTAAAAGCAAATGCTTACGTATAAACATTTAACTTTTAGTGTCGACCAAAACAATAAGACAATACTTTTACTTATATAATTATACCTTGAAAAAACAATTCAAACTGAAATTTGGTAATAATATATTTAAATAAAAAAGATAAACCACACAAAAATTTTCAATATCAGCAGTTTTACTTTTTACCTTTTGCTATTTTTGTAAAAAATGAACGGAAAGGAAAAATGAATAAATAATTCACGTAATAAAGCTTTGAAAAAAACAATTCACAATGAAATTTAGTAACAATTTATTGAAAACAAAAAATATTTGATAAATAAAATATTTTTTTAAAAGTAAATATTAATGGTTTTTTTACTTTTTTTATTTTAAAAAAAAAAAACTAAAAGGAAAAATAAAATCTTTTTGGTCTAGCTTTTCTACTACTTAATGACTATTATAAAGCCCTTATGAAGAATAAAAATTTTAAAAATTAAACTAAAATTATTTGGTACTTTTATTTTTCTTAAACCACTTTTTCCTTGTATTTTGTTCATTACAAATAAGTTGATTTCTTTTAAAAGGTTTTTAAAAAATCTTTTTGGACTAACTTCTAATTTTAAAAAGTTTTTAAACCAAAAAAAGTTAGATCAAATTGACAAACTTAAAGTTTTTTTTAATGTTCTACAAATTAACCCCCACTGCTTTGGCCTATGTAACACTTAACCCACTTAACCCTTTGTGCTTTTTTTTGCTGACACTTAATCTCATGTGATTTGGTTGTTAAGACCAAAGCAAGCAATGTCGTTAGATTTTTGTCCAATTGGTAATTTTATACTAAAACTCTCCTTTTCCACCTCTTTTTTCTTCTTCTTTTTTTATCTTTTCAAGTTAAAGCCTTAAACCTAAAAAAATTAAAACTTAATAAATTTCAATAAATAACCAAAACCCAATTTAATTAAACTCAAAATGAAAACAAATTATCATCTAAAATTTCAAACCCCATTTAAGCACATTTTATACTCTAATGATTTTATCCCCATAAATTCCTTTAAATTCATGAAGAAAAAAAAGCTTAATTCTAAGCTTGCTTACTTTCCCATTAATGCAATTCTCTTATGCTCTTTCTAAGTTCATGAAATCATTCTAACTAAAATTCATAAATAACTTTAAAAACTTAAAAATCCCTTCTCCTCTGTTTTCAATAAGAAAAATCATTAAAACTTATAAACAGATGAATTCCAAGTTCAAGAAAAAAAAAAGAAGCAAAACCCAAAAAGAAATCAACCCACTAGTTAAAAATGAAGAAAAGAAAGTAAAAAGTAAACAAAATCCAAACATGAAATTAATGGATCAAACTAATAAAGTTGAAGTTACAATAAGAAACAAAAACAAGAAAAACCCAAAAAGAAAACTGATAGATGATCATGAAATTAATTAAAGAAAAGAAAATAAAGTAATCCATATTGGGAAAATTGAAATAACATGAAAAGTTAAGAGAAACACAAGGAATTGTAAGAAATAAAGAATTGCTAATTCATAGTCTATGCAAGAAAAAAATAAAAGAAATAAAGGGTATAATAGTGATTTCTTATGAACATATAACAAAGCATGTGATAAATGGAATATAAGAGTCAGCAAGCGATTTTTTGTCACTCGGTCAAAGCAAAGGGAGTGAAAAAAACTTTTTCCAAATTTATTTTATCTTTTCTTGAACCACTTTTTCCTTTATTTTTTCATAAAAAATAAGCTAACTTTTTTTAAGAGGTTCTGAAAAAATCTTTTAGATCAATTTATAACTTTAAAAAGCTTTTAAGCTAAAAAAAGTTAGGTCAAGTGGACAAAATTAAAGTTTTTTATGGTCTACAAATTATTGGTGTATCATCTGCTAAAAAATATCGTAATTGTACTTTATGGTAAATTACAAATTTACATTATCCAATCATCACTTTGGATGAAAAAATGTATAGCCATCATTTGGATGAAATGATGCAGATGTTGAATAAAAAGATGCATAAAGATGCATATTTAATAACCAATGGTTGCCATAATTTATAAAAAGACTTCTTAATTACAACATGTCTTTTTAATTGTATCTTTTGGTGGTCTATATATAGTAACCTCAATTTTTAAAAATATTAATTTTAGAAAATAATTCCATAAGTTTGATAGAAAGAATAAGTGATTAGTGAGTTTTTCAATATTGCTAGTTGTAGAACTCCTAAGGCTTCGTTGTATCCTAAGAGTATTATGGCCTTGACCCGTCAACAAACTTTGGGTGGGGGTAAATCACTCTTTAATGAAAACGGTTCATCATACCTTGATATCTTGATTCAATCATTTTTATCTACCCATCTACATTTTCCCCAACAATTTTAAAAAGTTAATAGAGATGGCTACAGAGAGGATACCATTTACGAGGTGATGAATTAAGAGTTCATGAAATCAAATCAATTTAATGGCACTGACTTCACCTAATGGAAGGAAAAGATAATGTTTCTTAAGCTATCCCAAAGTTCATTTTATTTGTTGATTTACTTTTGTGATACTAAATGTTAAAATAAGTTATGTCTTTATATTTTATAGATACTTTGGTGACTTTGTTCATAATAGAAGTGAATGAAAATAGCTTAAACATTAATAGAATTTCATCTATTATTGTAGATATATATGCTTAAATAAAATTAATAAAAATGTTCAAGTACCATAAAAGATGTGATGATTTAATTAGGAAACCAACCCATGGAGCCATCTTTTTTCGTAATTGAATGCAAATATAGATTACTTATGATATCCATGTACAATATATTAAAGAAGTGAACAAGTCTTTATGGATTTCTATTTTTTCATTCTAAGAATTGGTATTTGTTATAGATCCTTAAAGTGTGGTCTTGACAAAGACATTGGTTTTTCAAAACTATAAATTTTAGATTTGGCCACTCAATAAGTTAGTCATTTTGTATTTGTTATGAGTTTTTCCAAAAAAAAAAAAAAAACGCTTTCAACAATTGTAAAGAGCTTTATAGCATGACTTGGGTTGTGTGCTTTTCAAAAGAGATGGCAGCAAAAGATGTTGTTTTATCCAACTACCTTGGACAAGTTTGGAGAAGCTCAAAACTTGTAAGAAGGTTATTTTAACCACCAATTGTGTACTTAATAAAGTATCTCATTAGAAGTTCTATACGAACTATGGAATGAAATGAGTTTTTTTCAAATACTTCAAAGTGTGGAGTGTCTTACCAAGGTTAAGATAGGATCTAAAACTAATGTGGACTATGTTAATGTTAGCAAACATAAATAAGCACTATGTTTGATGCCTCGTTTGATGAAACCATGTCCCAGTCCTGAAAAGAAGATGACATATAGGGAAAATGTCATCTTTGTACAACAAAAGAACTCGAGTGTGGTCTTGGGTGATGAGCGCATCAACAGAGTTAGTAGGGAGAATTTCATTGCCTAGTATTGACATGCCTTGGTGTTGTCATGACTATCCCAATGTGAAGCAATGGACGAGACCTTGTCCATGAGATTAATAATCCCTGATGGTGCCAAGAGTAGCAAAAGTCCTAGAAGAAAACTATTAGGCTGAATGGATCTTCTAGAAGAAAATGACGGCTGATAGAGCTATTAATAAATAAAAAGCTAGGTTTGTTCTTCTAGGAAAAGAAAATGAAGTGTGTAGACTTTTTAAGTCATTGTATAGCTTGAAACAAGCTCCTAAATAATGGCATAAAAAGTTTGATAAAGTTATGTTGTCAAATAACTTTAACATCAACAAGGTTGATAAGTGTGTCTATGCAAAGAACATTGATAAGAGTTATACCATTATATGTCTATATGTTGATAACATATTAATCTTTGGTAGCAATAATTATATGATCAAGTTTACAAAGTACATGTTAACTAAAAGGTTTAACATGAAAATTTAGGTTTATGGATGTCATGCCAGAAATCAAAATTTCTAAGACATTTGACGGATTTGTATTGTCCCAATCTCATTGTGTTGAGAAAATTCTCAACAAATTTTCTAAAGGTGACAATAGTATTATCTAAACACAAATGAACTTTAGGGTGCATCTGTCCAACAATAAAAGGTGAGGGAATACATCAACTAGAATATTCTTGAATAAATGAAATCTTGATGTATGCAACGTATTCTATAAAACCAGATATTGCATTTTCTATATGCAAATTATCAAGGTTGGTAAATAAATTTAGTACAAACCATTGGAAAGCTATCTTTAGAATTTTTGGTTATTTAAAAGAAACCTTAAATTTGAAATTATTCTATAGTGATTATTCAATTGTATTGGAAGGATATTTGAATGCGGGTTAGACAACAAGTCTTGATGACAAGAAATCAATTTCAAATTGGATTTACATTGATGGTGGAGCTATTAGATAGACTTTTAAAAAGTAAATTTGCATATCTTGTTCAATAATGAAAGCTGAAGTTATTAAGGCTATGCAATCAGTTAGTTTGGTTAGAAAAAAATGAAAACTGAATTAGTTGACTTCGTTATGGAAACTGATTGAACGAACCAAATTTAATAATGATAATTGACTAACTAAACCGACCAAATGTCAATCGGTTTGGTTGGTCAGAATAGGGTTTTATGCAATATATTCTTAAATGTTTTTGGCTAAATTTCAACAACTTATCAAAGTGCATATAAGTGTTCATGTTACTCAGCAACTTGCTGAAAAATATGCTTTTCAATAAGGATAGACTTTCCTCGATCTAGATTTAAGGATTGGAGAAGGAGAAGGGTGATAAAGCAGTAGAGGCAGAGGTAGCCACTGATAGGGAAAGCAACCGCAGCTTATGGTTTTGTTTAGGTTGAAGCTAGAGGTAGAGGTGAAAGGAATGTATCTTGATAAGGGGAGTAGCTTAAGGTTCAGAGGTAGAGGTACCTCGTCAAGCAACATAAGGTTTGGACTTTGGAGGTCAAGGCAATGTGAGTAGCTTAGGGTTTCTTTTTAAAGTTTTAGTTCTTTTAATTGACTTTTATAAGTTTTAATTTGGTTGGAAATTGGGTAGAGGTAATGGGTTAGATTAGTAACCTATTAGGTCTTGGGATAGTGGGTTGGATATTAGGTTTGGGTATAGGTTTATTTTATTATTATATTTAAAAAAATATAAATATAGTAAATATTAAAAAAATTTAGTTAATTCAGTCAATTCAGTTAATGATTTTACTAACAAAAAAGTTGACCGAATTAACTGCTAAAACAAAATAAAAACCCAAGATAACTATCAAACTGACTAATCGAATTGATCTAATAAAATACCTTTGGTTAAGTCAGTTTGAACCAAGTTTTACTCTATCCTAGAATTTATAGCTATGGTAGCCTTAAGAAAAGAAGGGGAATAGCTAATAAATCTTTTATTTGATATTAAACTATGGTCATAACCTATCTCAGCCATTTCCATACTCTGTGATTGGGGGTGAGCATTGGATCAAATCGAATCAAATCAAGTGAAAATTTTCAAGTTAGTCGAGTCGACAAGTATTATTTTGTTAATCAAACTCAATTTAAAATTTTATCGGATTAAGTTAAGTGAAAAGAAATTTGAGTCAAGTCAAATTGAATAAATTTATTTAATTATGGTTTTCATTCTATGTATATCATCATAATTGGTGTTATTATACACTTATTTACATTTTTCTTTCTTTTTTAAAAAGGCTTTATGTTGGATTTGGTTGTAATCATGTAACTTTTATACAAAAGTTGATTTATAGGGTCACAATTAGGGTTGCCATTCAAAGAGAAGAAACATGAAAAAGAAGAAAATAAGTCCAATTGCCTATCTCAAATCTCATTGCTAAAACAATTAACACAAGAAAAATTTCTATCATGTTCAAATATTACATGCAAAAGTTCTTGAATTGCCAACGTTTGTATAATCAATTCATTAGAATGTTGCAACCAAGCCTAAATCTCAAAGGTTTAATTTCATTGCGTTTTAAGTATTAAGATCTAATCCATTGTCTATACTATAAATAGGAAAGTGTAAAAAATGTGTTTAGAACAAGTGGCAGACAATTGCAAAAGTTACAATTAATAATTGAAGTTTCATCTTGTCATTCCATTATTAGGTGAATAATCACAAAGAATGCTTCCATAACTCAATAAGGATATATTTAATTTAAGGAACAATCACAAAACAATGGACATTTACTTTAATATTATCAACATCTTTGCAGTTAACCAAGAACTTATATATTATGCTTTAAATTTGTATGCTTGAAATATATATAAATAAATTAAATCACCTTTAATGTTGGAATCGAGTAAAAAGGGTAGCCAAAGACAAAGATACAAACAAACATAAATTAGGCAGAACATGATATATATATATTCAATAGTCAAAGAGCAAAAAACTTTTAAGAAAGATTAAATAGATTTTAGTTAATATTATGCTTGCAACAAGTGCGTACCTCCAGACAACAAATAGCCAGAAAAAGATTATCAAACCAGCAACAAAGATGCAAACTAGTTTAAGAAAAAGGCCTTCTCTGCTAATTAGATCATCAAATCCATTTCAATAAGGGGTTACAGGATGAATAAGGTGAATTTAATCATCCTACAATCACCAAGTACCAAACTATTTTTATTGCTATAAACCCTAAAATCAAATAAATGGTTATGGGATAAAGGTGTATTTGAGAAACTGAGATTTGGATGAAAGAACACATGGGTAGGGTGAAAGAATGGATAAAAGATCACGTGGGTAAGGATGGGTTAAGTTTTTTTCAAAGGTATAAAAACCACATCGTTTTGCTCATTCATTTTTTCAAATAACTCAAGTTGTACAATTCAAAATTGATCCAAACTAAATAACTGGAAATTTTTATTCGAGTTGATTCAAAATTTTGAATAACTTGAATAATCCAAACTAATTAATTCAAAATTTGAAATTTTAATCAATTTTTTCAAATCGAATCAAATTTTGCTCACTCCTATTTGCGATAATGAATCTACCATGTCTTGAGTGTATAACATGGCTTATAATGGAAAGTCTAGACATATTAGCTTGAGACATGAGTATTTAAGGTAATTAATATGAGATGATATAATCATCATAACCTATGTTTCATCAACTAACAATTTAGCAAACATATTAACAAAAGTATTTTAAAAGATAGGGTAAAAGGTATCGCTACTAAAATGGGACTAAAACCTCTATTAAAATAGTCAATAGTGATAGGAACCTTATTTTATTCTAATAATTGTTAGTTTTAAGATTTAAAGGGTAATAACAAGTTATTTTAATGACTAGGCATTAAGAAACAGGATTTAGTGCTGAATAGTTTAGAAGGATGAGTTAAACTCTGAATGGATTGATAACTATATTATCATGGAATTCTGTCAATATGAATATGGTGCCAATTCCAAAAAGAGTTTAAGGTTTTACTTTTGTAAATATTCATGAAACTAGGATGAGCACATGACCATAATAGTGTTAA
>JBBYHL010001125.1:1465-12754 GCA_038381835.1 Adansonia madagascariensis | reverse complement strand
GGCATAACGTTTGGATTGATGCAAGGGTTAGCAAAGGAATGGTGTATGCAGCTTGCATCTCCTCTATATTAGGCGTACTGGAAGCCACCATTCGTCCAAGTCTTTTCGTAGTTGCATTTCTCTTCCATTAAGTTCTAGAGAAAAGGATCAAAGATTTCGGTCTAAAGACACCAGGTCCATGTTTGAACAAGTCATTTCTGGTTATCCCCCATTTTTAACGGCTGTTGTCCTCCTTTTCCTTTGTTGAAGCTTTAGTCTCTCCTCATGGTCCGAAAATTCTCATTTCCTGGCATGTATGTTTGTGTGTGTGTGTGTATATATATATATATATATATATATATATGTCCTGTAATGTAAGCTTATCACAGTAAACCTGTAACTCAAATTTCAGACATTCAAAGAAATAAGATTTCTCACCTTCAAAAGTGCCCCCAAGACGAAGCAATTGAACTGATACTCTCAGGTCAATAGTCCAACCACATGGCCATGTAGATACGAGATTTAGTTCATTATATTTGCTAATTAATTAAGAAGGCAACAGGGAAAAAAAAAAAAAAAAGAACTACCCACCCTGCAATTGCTAGTAAACTGCTATTAAATGGCTATGTTGTCTAAAGTTTTGCCCTACTGGGGTCAGGGTAGTACAAAGGACATTACCAAATCTCAAAAAGGGAAAAGATAAGAAGAAAATGAGAAGTCTCTCATTTCCCAACCATTGAAATATTCTCCTTTATTTTCCAACTGATTTCGTTGAATAAAAGCTTCCCGAAGGCACATGCTGTACCTTCGGCCCGTGACCAAAGATTCAGAGATTGATAACTAAAGGCCAGATCTCAGTAAGCGTGACTCCAACAGGGATCAATGCTCAGCTTCAGAATGCAAGTTTCAGAAGAAAAAGGCCAAGCCTAACAAGAAAACTCCGATGGGCGCAACGGTCAAAGTCCATAGTCAAACCACATGCATTTGACACTACCATTTTGATTCAGCAAAATAGCTTAAACAAAGATTTTGCTCATTGTGTAGTTACATGACGCCACCTACTTGAGACTTGCATCTATTTTTTTCAACTTTCAGATCCTTAAAACTTAGGTCAAGAGTCGAAAGTAGCCATTCAATTTGTCAGCTTGTCATAAACACGTATCATATACACACACACACACACACCCCTATCTTACAATCTTAATCTTCATATTCTAGGCCTGCAACGTCGATCTTAGTTAGTTTATCTTTGCTAGCTTTGTCTTTGTCCATATATATAAACGTTAAAGTGAGGTGCCTATGTCTTTTTCTTGTCACTGCAGCTGTGATTTTTCTCGTAAGCACCCATCCATGCAATGGTTCCCGGGTTTTAAATGAGGATGTTGTGGTGTTACAGTCGCTTCAAAAGGGACATGTCAATCCTTCTGGACACAATGTCTGCACGAACATTCCTGGTCGCGATGGTCCACCTTGCACCAGCCAGAGGACCTTCGCAGGCAATTTGATGACTCCTCCACGGATGCAACCCCACCAGATGGTTCCATTTACTGCAGCAGATAGCTATAATCTCAATTGAATCGATATCTTTTCATTTTGTTGCAGGAATTGAGTAGTAGTTTATAAATTTAGCTGTTTATACACTGAAATTAATAATTAAATAAGAAAAACAATTTTATCTACTAAAATTTTTAAACACATAATATTAAGTATAATAAAAAATTAATTAAAAATAAAATATGTGATAAACTTTTAATTTATTTTTTAAGTTAAAAAAGTTTTAGCATCAAATACTAATTAATTAAATAATAGCGATTCTCCCGATTAATTCTATTTTATTATTGCTATTAATTCTTTGCTTTGTTGAGATAAGGTATTTGCTATACACAAGATGAACTGCGAATAAAAGAATTAAAGGTTTTTTTTTTTCCCATTGATTTCATTTCTTTGGCATAATCTAAGCTATTTGTTGCATGATGATGAGACATAAACAGCGATGATATCCAACTCCAATTTAGCACATGAGATGGCATTTAATTTTCCAGCTCAAGGAGAACCAAAGGATTAAAATAAAACATTTATTGAATCATCAATTGGTAGGTTTTATAGATAAAAGAAAAAGAACACAATTCTCGAGCAATAATAAATGTACACATCTACGTATTCGAACGTCAGTGCCAGGCTTTTGCTTAAGATGTCAACATACAATTTTGGTTGGAAAAAAAAAAAAACTGCAGTTGCTCATATTTAAATATTAAAAATGATTATATAAATTAAATATGTTAAATTATTTTTTATTATATTAAGTGTTATTTTTTTAAAATAATATAAAAATAATGAAAATATTATATATATTGAGATTTATATTATAAGTATATAAACTAAATTAAAGGTAAAGCATACGACTGACTAAAGATTTGGCCGTTCATAGAGTGTCAAAAGGTAGAAAAGTAAGCACTGTCTATCAAGATTCAGGAGAGGAAGCGTAATGGAAATAGATGAAATTCCGAAATACACCACCGGTCATCACAACATGATCGTATTATAATCGATATTTAAATTATAATTTTAAATATATTTTAATTATGTTATATTTATTATAAATTATAATTATAAATATAATAAATATTATTATAATAAATTATAATAAATATCAATAAAAAATATCGATCATAAAAAAATAAAAGTTATAAAATAAAAATTATAATATTATATTAAAATTGTTATTTAGATCTCTAATTATAACAAGACCGATGTGGTTTGTACAAAGGGAAATAATAAAGAAGAGCTACACGACTCCTCGCTGTTCTATTAAGAATGACAAAGTCTTTGAGTTAGCTACGCAACACACAAAAAATCTCGATTTTTCTCTTCCAAAATTAGAATATGAGATTTTAACAAAATTTGAAATACTTTTATTAAATTTTAACTGTTAAAATCTCTTTTTTAAAACATCTTAAATTATATAACTAGAACAATGTTGTATGCATTAACTTTTTTGTTTTCAATGCGATGAGTTTACTTAATGATGGGAATTTTTTACTATTAAAATTTATTCTATATATTTTTAGTAAAATTTTTTAACGAGTCAAAAAATAACACGTATTTTTATAATATAATAAAAATAAATTATATAACAATATTTAAATCCCTTTTATAAACTAAAAGATTTCATAATCGATATATAAAGGACGAACCTTTAAATCATAAGGTTAAATCATTTTCTTTAGCACAACAAACAACGATATCTTTTTGTCAAATAAGAGACGAGGATAAAATGTTTAAAACCTAAAGTCTCAATGACTTATCCCATTGGGTTGTTGTCATTTACCGTAAGCCAATGGCCTAATCTGTCGGCCCAAAAACTGAGGCTCGAGAAAAGTGTTAAAACGTCTTGACATGTAGGCACGCAAGCAGGTGAAAAAGTAAAAATGAGTAGATTTGCATGTTTGTAATTTTTTTTTAAAGGAGGTTTCAGTTCAAAGATACAGTAAAAAAATTATAAATATTAAAAATTAAATTATAAATTTAATAAATAATATTTTTAAAAATATTATACAAATAAATTGAATTAAATTAGGAGTTCATTTTATAATTTTTTCCCCTTCATAAATCATTTGACTTTTTCAATTTCCATTTTTCTCCGGAAAGAAGTCGAAAGACTTCTTCAGATTATTGATTTTAAACTGTCAAACAAAAAGGTCCAAAATACAACCAATGGCGGCCATCAAGAAGGCTTACGAAAAATTCAAAGCCCTTTTAAAAGTGCAAGAAACATAGTCAAATTAAGCAAATTACTAATACGTTCCTTTTTCTTTTAAAAGCAAAAAGTCAATTCTTATTTATTCTTCTTCTTCTTCCTAAAAAAAAAAAAAAAAAAAGGAACAATATATGACTAACATCGGTTCCCAACCAAACATTACTTCGATTGGCTGTCCTAAGCAAGAGTTAATGAAGAAAAGAATTTACATGGTAGTAACAACTAGAAAAAAAAATGATCACATTAATATGTATTTTGAATTCCAGATTTCTAAACTTGCAGCTTTTAAGAAATCTTAGTGTTGATCTTGAGTTCCCTTGGCAATGGAAGCCATCCCAAAGCCAGCAACAATGCTGTGAAATGCAGGAGGAGCGTGCATAACATTACCGGCTACGTTCATGCCACCCAGATTGCAGTGACCGGTTTGTCTTCCAGGGATGTTGGTGCATGGATTGGGACCGGACCCTGTTACAGGACCACGTTGGAGTGATTGAACCACAAGGTCCTTATCTTTTCGCAGCCACTGCTCCTCATCCAGTAGTGGCCTCAATGCTCCAAGTTGAAGCGAGGCAACTAGAAGGGAAAAAACCAATAAAGTTCTGAAGATGAAAAATACCATCCTTTTTTTCTCCTTCCTTTTCTGATTAGAGTTTTGATCAGACTTATTAGAGGAAAAATATAAGAGATGTGTGGAATTGGATGAGATCGATCGGGAAGGTTCACCGATTTATATAGAGAGAGAGAGCTATGGGTGTTGTTTGACTGCAACCTAAAACAGGCTTCACTGAAATTTCTGAATTTGACTAAGCCATGGTTTGAAGGTTGAAACGAGGTAGAACAGATCAACAACACGGCAGATTCGACCACAAACAGTCGTAAAAAGTGGGGAACGTGAAAGATTAGTGTTTTATATACTGCTGCCAAAAAGATGTCAACCCCAACAAAGACAAAATAACAAAGATTCATGCAGCCAACAGCGTCGAATATTTATCGCCAGTGGAGTTGAATCATATAGTATAAGTTTGAAAATAAACCTTTTATAGCCTCGTAGGCCGTCTGTTACAAGATGGCGTCTCTCCCCAACCACCATAAACCATAAATACTGGCATTTGGTCATCACCCACTTATGCTACGCTTACATCAAAAGTATTATCTTTTCCAGGAACTCATGTTGGTCACCTATGAGTTCAAACCAAATGGGGCACACTAACATAGCCTTACGGGGCCCAGAGGCTTTTAAAGAGGACAAAAGGGATAATACCTTTAAACATACATGGAGGTGACGACCAAATCTTGGCACGTAAAGTGACGTAAGAGAGATGTCCTGAAGTGAAACCCAGTCATCACACTCATCTTCCACCTTGGAAAAGAAATGAAGAAAACAGCTTCAAATTTAAGTGCAACAATCTTAGCAGTCTTATTCCAAAGTTCAGAATCAAGAAAGGGGAAGAATTTAGATTAACTAGATGACCGCAAGACAATGTTTTCGTTTGACAAAACTAAAGATTGACTTGAATATTGTAAGCGAATTCCTGAATAAATCAGCATATTCTTTTTAAAAAGTGAAAAGTTCCAACTTCAAAGGTTAGAGGGCTGACCTACTTTCCTGATGAGTAATCATAATCAACTCTTTTAACTCTAGATTTATACCCTTTACAAGCTTATGCTTATACCGTCATTGTTGGCTATTCAAAACAGAACTGTTCAAATATAGAAAAGCTGAATCCTATCTCAATACGAGAAGGGAGTTGGAAAATCATGTAAGAAATACACACACACACAAAAAAAAAAAAAAAGGTATTAACTTGCAACTTGCAAACAGAAGGAAAGATCAGATGTTATGACACAACTCGGGGAATTTCGGGAAGTTGTTTGAATATGACGTACAAGCTCACAGTTTTATTGTCATACACTGCATCGAATCAATGCACTTTACTGAGTTTTTTTGGTAGAAAAATTCAACAAAGATCACAAGAGGACTATCTCCACGTATTCAACAAAACAAATTCCTTTAGAAGAGTTAAGAGTATGTGTCATTGATAGAAATAAAGACACTAATCATTAATGCGTTAGTCAGTTCAGAATTCCATCTTTCCACAAGTCGGTACATGGTGTTCACTCAGATGTACATTATTAAAAAAAAAAAAAACTGTTACCTGAATATCACTGGGAAAATGTGTCAGCCAATTTCTCCTTCAATTGCTCAGCAGCACCACCAGGGACTCGAATGGTGAAGCTGTGGACAACCTTGTCATTATCTGTCATTGATACGTCAGACTCATGCGCTGTAATTTGATTTTCCTTGAAAGCTTTTAAGACTCTAGAAACCGGGTGCGCATCCAAGGGGCAGCGCATTGTCACAACTGCATCTTCATGCCTCTGCTGAAAATCCATATCAGAAATTGACAACTGCTTTTGCATATGGTTTACCATCTCCTTTTCAGTTTCCATGACCCTAATCTTCCTCTGGAGGTCAGTGATATAAGCAATGGCATCGCCAAGCAGAGAAGCCTTGTCCATCTTAGAGATATTAGGGACGACAGATCTTAATGCATAGAATCGCTGGTTAAGCTTTTCACGCCTCTGTCGTTCTGCTTCAACGTGATTCAATGGTTCCTCTCTCCCATTGGCCGGCTTCCTTCCCCGCTTCCTTGGTTTCCTCTCATCAGGTAAAGATGGTGAGTCATCCTTAGCCAGCTCCAAACCAGAAATTCCCGCTTGAGCATTCAAACCTCCGACAAGCAACTCTGGGAACAACTTTGCTTCGCCATCATCACTTCGACGTCCATTAGAAGAATTACCATAAATTTGATTGGGACCTAGTGCTTGAACATCGTAAGATTCCAACGTGAAGCCCGACTCATCCTCCACTTTTGGAGAGACATTAGTACCAATTGGTAGCAACTTTGAACCACCCAAACTTAGTTCATGTCCAAATATCTTTGGAATTGTTTTTGCCTGTACAGAACTGGATCCACCAAACACAGAATTCACCATCTCCACAATATTCTCCTCTTCGGGAACCAAATTGATGGAACCAAGCTCTACCACTCCAGACTTCACAGGTACAAACAACACTGTTTGCAATCCAGCAGATCTTGCAAGAAATGATCTCGATTGATAATGATCTGAACAACTATTCACATCTGAGGTCCAAATTGATCTGCCAGACTTGTAGGATTCTCCAGGACCATATGATTCATCGCAGTGAAACTTAAAGTACATCGAAGTGCGATAAAACATCTCCATATCAGATATTCCATCCAACTTTGCAGTACAGCTATCTTCCTCTGATCCACCAAAGCATGAATGCAGCTTCTGAAGCACCTGCTTTCTCAACTCATTTTTCTTCTCAGCCCCTTCCAATTTGCCATCCCCAGAGGTACCCGCATCACCAACTCCACCAAGCTTAGGATCCTGGCAATGCCCACCACCCCAAATCAAGATCGATCGACCAGATTTCAAGCTTGACACTTTCCAGAAAATCGCATAGTTCCAATTTGACCCATGTACGATCTGGCAAAGCCTTTGCTGCAACCCCAAATCACTGGGTGGTTGAGCAACTAACCCGGACAAGATATTTTCAGAAGCCAACGATATCAAGAACTGGAAGGCTTCAGTACCCAAAACAGATTCCACCTTAGCCTTATCTTCTTCATGCAACCAAAACTTTTCACCCATTTCTCTGTTACCTTCCATAATTGGAAAAGAAAGGCCAAATTACAACAGAGTACCCTACTATTGTGCTATAAAATCTATAAATTCTTAAACCATAAATCAGTGCACTTAAGTAATTTAACAGTGAGCACTCAACTAAAACACTTAAAACTTCCAAAAAACCACATCTAGCAACTGAATTACAAAGCTTTAACTTGCAATTCAACGAATCTCATAAATCCCAGCATAACTATCAGCAGATCATAATCAACATCCAATAACCAAAATTAGCGGCTTATACTAACTAGACCTAAAAAAAGTCATTTCAATCATTAAATCTTAAAAAAAAAAAAACAAAAAACTAATAAAATTTTGAACATACCCATATATCAAATCAAAAAGCTTATACAAAAAGTCAAAGGCTTTAATGTACGAACCCCAAAAAAGGGACAAATTCAACGAAATAGGCGGAAAAAAAAAAGGGCTTACTTGAGATGGAAAAAATACAGGTTCTGAACTTGAATTTGAGATTGAAGATTCCCTAGCTTCACCTGAGAAATGAGAAAAAACAAAGCCTTCAGGTCCCTCAAACGTTAGTTTTTTTTTTTTTTTCTTTTTGCCCTTTTGCTTTTACCTGACCGTATTAAATCTCATCCTTATCTCTTACACTTTCCGACATTAACAAGGGTCCCATCCCATCAAATCAAACAGTTCCCATCTATTTATTATTATTATTATTATTATTATTGTTATTATTATTATTATTATTCTTTTTCTTCTTCATCTTCCTGGTAATGCCACGTGAATTTAAGCTTCGCAAGAAGAGCACCTGTTTTCTAGCCCAATGTCGAACGCTGGGGCTCCGATTTAACGAGTTTAGATTGAGTTATTTTAAATTTAAAATTTTTTAAATTTAAAATTTTTTAGATTTAAATATTTAGAGGTTTAGATTTAGATTTAAGTTTAATTAATTTTTATATTATTTTTGTTTTATATTAATGTAATTATTTTTATATAATTTTAAATTTTAAATTATAGTTTGAATTTGGTTCAATTTAATTTAAAAATTATTAGTTTGGTTTCATGAGTTTGAAAAAATTTTGAATTATAAGATCACGGTTGAATTTGACTCAGTTTGTCTATTTTGACGCGAATCATTATTCGTAGCCTAATCGTGTTAGGCCTCTAGGTGGGTTGTCAGGCCTGTGGATAAGTCTAATTATTAGTTTAAGCCTAAAATATAATTTTTTTCATATCTTATATAATATTATCTATTATGACTTTCATATTCTAATTTAACTTATTATTTTGTTATACTATTATTAGACTTTATTTATAATTGTTTGAAGTAACAATAATAAAATAGGAATAATATTTAAAGAAACACTTAAAATTTTACTACTAACATACATAAACTCTCAATATTCAATAAGTTTAACTAGTTAAACTAAAGAAAATATGATAAATAGATAATATATTCAATTGACGATATTTTCAAAGCTTACAATATGATTTAATTTTTTATAAATTATTATTTATCATATATAGACCTGCTCAAGGGCCAGGTGGGCCTAATTGGGCCCAAACCCTGGCTCAAGTTCTCATATTTTTATTTCAGGCTGGCTCAACTTAACTTGAAACAGTTATTTTAAATTAAAATAATATGTATTTTTAATTTAAATTTAATTATAAATTACAAAAATATTAGTAAAAATATATTTTTAATGTGATGAATAATAATTTTAGCCTCAACAGGAGGGTTTGAGAATGTTAAACAAAGGCCTGGGCTTAGAATTTGAAAAAAATTTAAGTTGTGACCTGGCTCGACCCATGAGTATGTTTAATCATATATAAAATATAAATTAAATTTTTAATATTTAATTAAATGATTAAAAGAATATTAAAATTAAATTGATAATTAAAGTTTTTTGCTCCATAAAAAATTTTTAATTATAATTTCATTATTTTTATTTTTAGTATTAAATTCAAATTCGAGTTTAGGGTCTTTGGGTTCAAATCATTTCGAGATCAAATTTTCTTTGGTTCAGGCTATTAACTTTTTAATCAAATCTAATTCAATTCCGATATAAATTTTTTTAAATAAATTTTTATGTTCGGATTCATTTTGCACTTTCTAGTCAAATGTCAATTGAGATGGAGAATGCTACCGGAGTTTATAATATATAATAAAATTATATTAAATTTTTTTAAAATAATTGTGCGGAATTTTTTTCCTTCATTTCTATTCTTAAATTTAAAATTATTTAATTTGAAAATATTTGACAAAAACTTACAAAATAAATAAACAAAAATCCAGAATTAAGATTCAAATTGTCTACATGTTTTGACTGGATTAGATGATATACATTGCAGGAGGGTTCAAAACTGATACACTGGTTTCGAATTTAAATAAGTTATAATGACCAACTACTTTTAATTTTTTACTAAACCATACAATAAAAAAGAAAGACTGTTTTTTCTTTTAAATGTTTACAGCAATGTGTTTAAAAAAGGATGTATAAAAGAAATTAGAAAGGGGATTGAAACATATACTACAATTACATGGATGGACAGGCATCAAAGCATCGAAGTTTTATGTAGAATAGTTCATCAAGGGTGATCGCAGTGGTCAGAAGTAGGAGGAGTCGAGACCTCTCTTGATGTTGACGACGAAACTCTATTGTGTTGGAGTTATCTTGAGGACGAAACTCTATTATTATACGATCTCTCTTGAGTTTCAAATTATTTAAAACATTGATAGTAAATTTTATAGTAAAAAAACAAAAGCCATAGTAAATTTGACAAGTTTTCTTGTTTAAAATTCTTTTTATTAATTATCATAAAATTTATTAAAAATAATAATATTTTTAAATTTATATTCATTATTATGTAAATATTATTTGTTGTTTTGCTAATTTTTGTACTTGAGTTAGTTTAATTTAGCTAATACATAGATAGGAACAAAGATCTTTGTCCGAAACGGCAAAGCCCCAAACACGGTTAGGGTGTACGTGTGTAACCACCATTACCCTAGTACCTCAAGATTCCAAATCCAAACACCATCATAGGTTATAGATTCATTCTTGTTACGAAGTGATCTTCTATAAGTGCTTCACCAAAATACATGTCAATAGGCTTCATTAAGTAAGCACCTGGATGTGACACTTTATATATTTATGTTTTTATATATTTTATTTTATTATAATAATAATTTAATATATTTTATGTTTATTTAAATTTTATTATATAAATTTTAAAATATATATATCTGTAATATGTTATGATTTAATTAATTTAATTATATTTATATTTAATATTATTAAATTTAATTAATAAATGTTTAATATTAGCAGGGAGTACCCCAGGCACACGTAATGCAAACAATGTGCTGAGAGCTCAAGAGATAGCATAAACACTTTTATTCACTATCTTTGATTAATATTTAAACAAAAAAATCAAAAATCTTTTTTTAATTAAAATAAAATAAACATAGCATATACATTGCTTTTCAAAGAGAATTGATGTGATTGAAGCTCATGCATTTTGGACCAGCGTGGATTAATTGGATTAATTGCTGATGCACTCCTTCAACTCCTATATTACTTTTATATTCAATAAGCTTGGGCTTAGATGGGCTGGCATGCATGCAGTAGTTTAAATAAGTCATTATCGTGGAAAAAAATTATATACCTTAATTATTGAACCCAAACAACTTCGGCTTTACAAAACTTTAGATTTTGATCTGCTGCTTTTATCCCTTTATAATTAAAATATCACGTGTTTGCTTTCTTTTTTTTTTCAATATTGTATGTATATAATAACTCAGATACTGGAGAAAGCGATCGCGCGAAGAAAGAAATTAAAAGAGACAATAATTATATATATATATATATATA
>JBBYHL010001106.1:0-12755 GCA_038381835.1 Adansonia madagascariensis | reverse complement strand
AAGCATCTGGTCTTGCGATTCCTTAACCATTAGCTCAAGTCGCTCAATACGAGCTTCATGATCACTCTCCATGATTTGTTTACGACGTCTTGTGTTGTAGTGGTGCATGATGTAAGGTTCTGTGTTCCTGGTTGATCTTGGAATCCCTTACGCTTTATGAACCAATTCTCGTATTAGACTTTTTTAAAAATGTATTTATTGATAAGCATTTATGATGCAATGACGAGTTAAGATAATGAATGATTGATGCAAGTTCAATGAAAAATGGTGAAATTAAATGTACATATGCATTGAAGACAATTGATTCTTGGACCAGCTTCATCAAAAACATCATTCATAGAGTCACAAAAGGGTTTTTTCTTTTACAACATGATTGCATATGAAAATATCTAACATGATTACATTGCGTAATTACATGATCAAGAAAACCCAAAAGTCGTTGCTCATAATCTCTAACAAGTACGATGTCTTGCCTGATGGACCGAGCTACTTCAATCATGTTGTCTGCTTCTCGTTGAGCCATCTGAACTTGTTGAGTGAGGTGCTGATGTTGTTCTTGGTAGTTCAAAAATGCTTGCTCGATTGTCGCTAGCCAATCTAGTTCACGTTGCTCGGAAGCCCTTGTTAGTTCATTGATGTGACCTTGATGATCCTGAAGAGACTATTCTAACTCCTAGATTCTATGAATGAGGGCTTCATTTTCAACCTTGGCTACTCTCGTATCTCACATTTAGGCCTTGAGTCTTTGATTCCTTTGTTGGTAGATGGAAACAAGAGCAAGTGCCCTCGTGAACTTCTTTTTGCTGGTTTTAACTTCCTCTTTTTGCTGATTCAACTCGCGATTGAGAGTTGTGACTTTCACTTCCCATTCGACTGATGTCTTGCCAATACATCGGGACTCGTTAGCTTTTTTGAGTGTCACATAATCCTTGGTCAAGCTCTCAAGGTCATCTTTGAAGCGATCGCTTTCTTTAATGACTTGATCCATTTCATCACTCCTAAGAGAGATATCCATCTCTAGCTGACCCTTTTCCTCCTTAAGTCAAGAGATTTCTGTGGCAAAATATGCCTTTTCTCGCTCGAACTCCTTCCTAAGTAGCTCGATCTTAGAAGGCGATTCCTTTATTGGGATTTGCAGTATCTTAGAGTTGGGTGGTGGCAATGGATCGTTGATATGGCAGAGTCTCCATTCTTTGTATCCTGGCATAGTGGGGCTTCCTCTCCAGTATCTTTCTATACAATGGACCTTCTTCCAAGCTTGGAAAGCTAACTGGACTTTTGCTTTATAATTGGGCTCTCCATATTCGAAATCCCAATGTCCTAAGTCTTTAAAGAACAAGATGAATTGCTAGTAGTGGAACTGATGCAATACCAATAAAGGAGCATAACTAGTATTTCCCCATAATCCCAGGAGTGATATGCAAGTGTAGTCTCCACATCTGTACATAATCGATTGAGGGAACACCCATGGAGCTCTCGATGTGATTTCTTCCTTTTTGACATTTCATAATTCCTTGACCCAATGCCTTTCTGTCTTATCTTGATGACATTTTTCCTCTAATGCCATCGAAAGAGGACTGATCTTGAAGAAGAAATTTTGCCTGACTCGTCCTTTCCTAACATAAAGATAACCTATGAGCCATATCTGGAGCAATGGGGCACACCTGATCAACCTTCTTATTCTCGTTCTTTTACAAAAGCTGAGGGTGCGAATGGTTTCGGGGATGATGGTGGAAGCAGGGTTGATGTTGCAACATAGGCGAGAAAAGAAATCCATGACTACCGCCTCTACATAACCCAAAGTCTTTAGGAATATAATGAGCTCGTAGATTGCCAAAGTGTAGACATCTTAAGCTTTCTTTTGATCAGAAAGATTTACCATTGCCTCTTTCAAATTGGCCCAAGAGATGCATTCGCTACTCCCTTTTACTTTGATATGATTGTCAACCCATGCTTCTGTGACTCTAAGAATTTGCCTTAATCTTTTCTTGAACGGAGGAAACGTTAGCGCCTTGCAGTAAATCTGGTCTGATTTAGCCCTTTTTGTGTTGAGCAGGGCTGTGTACTCATCAATAGTAAGAATAAAATCTTGTTGGTTAAAGGTGAAACATCAGTAGGCCAGATTCCAAAACTGTGCTGCTGCTCGCAACAAGCCATCATCCAACTAAACTCAAAGTAAGAGAGCTATATCCTCGTACTTTTTAGTGAAGGCTTCTTTCGTGTTACTGTCCCAAATGTGCTTCAGTTCCTGACAATCATTCTGACAAAAATTGATCTTGACCTCTTCATGCATTTCTGAGACATGGTTAGCCTTTAGCATGTCTCCGTTTTAATGTTGGCGACCTTTCGACCATGTTCTGACATTTTCAAAGGACTCGATAGTTGAGATAAGCTATTACTCCATAAATGATGCCCCTTGCTGAACACTGAACCAGAATAATTGTCCCAAAATGATGATAGTCATGATGGTTATGATGAAATGATGCATACACCAAAACACAAATAAAGGGAAAATAAGTTAGTGGAACATATATGAGATAAATGTAAGGAAATAAAGAATTTAAGAACATCAGAACAAAAAAAAATCATAACATGTCTCAACCAAGGTGGTGAAACGAGAAACGGGCAGCATTTCAACATATCAGGATGTAATCTGCCCTTCATGAGTGATGCAATATCTTATTTTGATGGAAAAAGAATCAACCAGTAGTAATATTCGTTTATCACCACTGGTGCGGATGCGCGTGAAGCCATGACTTGGATAGCATAACGACTTACAGTATAAGACATTGTGAACAATGGTTTTTGTTCACCGTCACTTATTTATACAAAGGTTAGCCATCGTTCAGGCAGCACGCGCCATGCCTTGATAAATGATAAAAATGCATATGCCGATGAAAATTGTATACTCATTGTCACCTACATAATTATGGTAAGTAAGAGTAAAGGTTATGAATGCTTCCCTGAGTGACACTATTCTCTAAGATTCTGTAGTGTTCTAGTATGGTTTGACATGGTTTAGCTCGTAGGGCTCACTATATGAGGTTTAAGTTGATGCCTAAATAGGTATTCGAATTGTTCCTTTATTCGGTAAGGATAGTCGAGGGACCCTGATCCTAGACCCATCGCTGGTTTGGCAGAACAGGTTCGATCCGTTGGATGTATTTCCCTATGCAAATATGGAGGGTTACTAACTAGAGACATAGGTAATTTGCCTTCGGGAAGTTATTACCATGCCTATGTGGAGGGTTACTTACGAAGGTAGATAGCTCACTTCCTCCTAATGATTGGGTTATAACAACACCATGGAGTTTGGCAAGACACTAATGCACATGCAAGTGCATGGTTGTGACAAGGAAATGATCAAACCCTTTTGTTTACTTCCGTATTACCATTTTTATTAAAGTGATGATTATTTGAAAATAAGACAATCCTGACAATCATGCCAAACAAAAGATTAGTTGACAAAATGAAAAAAGGGTCATAGTTAAATAATGATTGAAGATCGAAAGAATCGAGAACCTGGCGAGACATGGCTAGTTATTAGCCTAACTCTCTATACATTTCCCCAGTGGAGTCGCCAAGCTATCGCAATGTACCCCAGGGTGGATCCTTGCAGATCTATAGGTGCGTACGACTTAAAATATTTTCTTAACTTGAAAATGTCTTTTAATTGAGACTTCTCTTTTACGATGTGATGAGAACAAGAATGTATGAATTCTTGACTTATGGTACAATGAAGGGGACCATAAGACAAATCGCTCATCTTATTGGTCTCAGATGACCATCACAAAATGGCCAACGCTTAGAGTCACCATTGATCATTTTGGGCTAGGCATGATCGAATGCCTATTGAAACCTATGTTTTGAGTTACGAAACTCAAAACATTGATCCCGTGGTCTACTTAATACAAAGATTCATTGTTTGGGTTCAGGAGTTGGTTAGCATGATGAGGTATGAACCTCTTTATGATGCTCAAAATCAATACCTTACTAGCTATGTCTTATCTCGATTTTGATTCTTTCAATTTTAACTCATCATTATTTTGATATAACTTAGTTTTGATGAGAAAGATTTTGATGAGAAAGATTTAATCTCATATACACCTTGAAAAGATGGGGAATATAGAGATTTTCAATAAAAATGACCTCTGGATTTTACTTTGAAAAATGGAATATTTCACTTTAGGTACTAGAGAGATACTTACGTGGAATATTACCCTTAGTTTCATTTGAAATGATTGGAAAACATGAATGCAAATAATCATCACAAAGAAATCATGTTTGTAAAGCAACAAATGAAGTAACCTAACATGGATCATTCAATGCAATGATAAAGAAAAGGGATTGACTATTGGAATTTATCTTGCAATTGGCATCGATTATCTGCGAATAACCGAATCGACAATTTTCAAGATGCATCTGGGTTTCTTAATTGAACGAGGTTTGTTTGACACATTCATGGAAGTCCGAGAAGGAGAAAAATTTAATTGTAGTCGAGGACAGGGTTAGAGTATCCCCTCAGAAAGATGGGGTTGGAGTATCCCCATGGATGACAAATAATTTTGACAAAGAAAGATTTTTCAATCTCGACAATTTTGAAAAGCGGGGTTGGAGTATCCCCTCGGAAGGTTAGGGTTGGAGTATCCCCAAAAATGACACATTTGACACTCTTTAGAAAAGTCGAGTTGGAAAACTTAAGTCGGCAAAACTTTATGATTTAGGAAATATGTGAGTGTTTTGACAATTTTTGACAAAAAAAATTAGTGAAGCTGTCCTAGAAGCCAGTTCTCTCTCTATAATTTGCATAGCTAACTCAATCTTTCTGCTGCTTTATTCATGTCAATAATAATTTACTATCATGATTCCATACTCATCACCATTACATCAAACATATACATGATATGTAATAAAATTTAATCTGACATAAGTTTTTATAAGTACTTTGAAACATGGAATGTACCATTCGTTGCTGATATAACACTGGCAACCACCAAAAAGGCTATCAAAAATTACTAGTAGGCTCGTATTGAATGACTGGAGCTCATGTATAGGGAGTCTTTGGAACAAATGCTTAGGAAAAATGAAGAATTGCAAGCTCAAATAGCTAAGTTATTGTCTATCTTTTTAAAAGATAAAGGGCAAATGAGCATCATTGACATAGGTAAAAGGCCAGCTAATCCTGAGAGTGATCTAAATAATGGTACTAAAGCCACCAATACTTATAAGGGGGCATCACAGGAATAGCAGCCACTGGTAGCATTGATTCATCGGTTTGGTTGTTTATCTACCTAAACTTAGCATTGGCACCACATTTGGTTCTTGGATATTAGGGTATAAGTTCTTCACCAATGAGACCTTTAGTTCATGCCCTTGATGAACAGGTGGAGTAAGAAAAAATAAAGGGTTTTAAGCCTTCTAAAACCATTGAGGACACAAGCAAGTATCAACTATTCAAATAGTGTTTGAAGGCTTTAGAAGGTAGCAATAAATTTAGGATCATTCACGTCAAGTCTTTGGGTTTACTCTCCATTCTCATCATCCCACCTAAATTTGAAGTTCTAGATTTTGAAAAATACAATAGGATTATAGATCCCACCACCCATCTTTGCATGTACTGTAGTAAGATGGCTAGCTATGGAAAGAATGAGATGCTATTGATACATTGTTTCCAAGATAGCCTAATTGAGGCAGCTACCCCTTGGTAGATAGAGCTTGACCAGGTTAAAATCCAAACATGGGCCAATCTACACTAGGCCTTGGATTGCCTTTCTATCATAAATATGGAAAAGAAAGCCATTAAAAGCTTTAGGCAGTATGCTCAAAGATGGAGGGAAAAAGCTGACCAGGTTCACTTTCCCCTACAGAGAAAAAAAATGATGGTTATGTTTGTCAACACCCTATGAGCTCCCTACTAGGAGAAGTTAGTGGGGAATGCCATAAAGAATTTTGTTGATATGGTCATATCAGGTGAGATGATCAATAATGCCATAAAATTGGCAAGATATCAAGAGAATTGTCTAGCTCGAATAAAAAAACTACTTTCAAAGGCTAAAAGAAAGAAGTGAATACTATCTATGAAAGTCTGACTAAATTTGCTCAAATTTTGTATCTAATGTAGAGTATGTATATCCTTAGCATGGCCTATTTGGACCTTAAAACTTACTCACCAATGCCACAATTGGTTTACTTCGCTAGATTTAACCCACCAATGAGGTTTGTACTAAATCTTGTCTGAAACAGTGTTAAAGCCCCTAACAACCAATAGGGATCCTAGAAGAAAGAATACATTGAGTCGTTCCCTTATTCCTATAGGGGATTTACTCTCACTTATTAATAGGGTAATTGGTGGCCTCAATGTTCATAAATTCAAGATCGCCTCTTTATCCCATATGGTACGATGAAAATACCTATTACGGCTACCATACTGGGATAATGCCACTCTATTAAGAACCACATGTTTTCAAAAGGAAAGTGTAGAATCTAATATAAAGGGTATGATTAAAGTCAAACAAGGGCCTAGACCTAACATTGAAGCCAGACTACTTCCAAACCATAAAAAGACAATGGTGAATACAGTGATCGAAAGGAAAAGCTGTTGGGTCAAGAAGAATATCACAGAGGTTAAAACACCTATGAGAAAAGGTATAGTAAGCTTTCATAAAAGCCAAGATTGTATAAAAAATTGAAAATTGAAGTAAAGAAACTACTGAACTCTTTTGTTACCCCTACAAGCAAAGATGGTTTAAGGAATGATGGATCACTAAGAAATTAAATTCCATACGAAAAAAGTTAAATGCATGAGCACGTCTTCCAATGCCATGGATATGGGTAGAAAGAACCCCTTCATAGTGTTAGGAGGCCATTGATCTTGTTTGCCAACCATCAAATGCCAAGGCTACTTTGGTTTAGCCAACATTGAATTAGTCATTTAGCTATCATCTCCTTTTTCTTATAAAGAGGACCAAGCGATATCCTAGAGATACAAAAGTAAAACTTTGTTCATCAGAAAGTCTAATTAGCAAGCTACTAATGTAGACCACTTAGGGGTAAGCCACCTAACTTGAAATGGTAGATGTTAGACTTTAACTACATCAGAAAAGGAATCTCAGCAAAAGAACACTGCCCCTATCTTCCAAGCACTAAAGATTTAGATCTAATAGCCATCAATGAGATGATGAGTAAGAAAGAAGCTATAGAGTTCTATAAGTTCATCAAACGTAGCGAATATAATATCATTGACCAATCAAACAAGCAACTAGCAAAGATATTGATACTCTCATTGCTCTTAAATTCTGAAGCATACATAAATACTCTTCTAAAAGTCTTGAACAAAGCATATGTGCCTTATGATATCCTCATAGGCAAGTTAGATCGATTGGTAAGCAATACCATAGCTGACAACTGCATTTCTTTCAGTGACAATGTGATTCCCCATAGAGGAATAGAAAAGTACAAAGCTCTTCACATCATTACTTATGCAAAGGTAGCATATTGCCAAAGGTTCTCATTGATAAAGGGTTGGCCTTGAATGTAATGCCCATGTCATATTTGAACAAACTTCCCATCAAAGCATCTCATATTAAGCGTAATTACACTGTCATGCGAGGGTTCGATAGGACCTATAGAGAAATTCTAAGAAACATCACTATTCCACTCCAAATTGGCTTATGCACCTATGAAATAAATTTCCATATGATGGATATTGCTTCATCATCTGACTGTTCATTGGGGAGGCCTTGGATTCATTCTGTGGAGGTAATACCACCATCACTGCATTAGAAGTTTAAGTTTGTCATTGAAGACAAAGTTGTCAGTATCAAAGCAAAAGAGGACATTATTAGTGCTACCTTGATTGATGCCCCATGTATTGAGCCCAATAAGGATGCTTTGAAATCTTCTTTTCAGTCATTTGAGTTTGTTAATGCCACTTATGTCAAAGAGGGTGTACTAATGATTGAGCCCTATTTATTAAGGAGTACTCACATGAGTTTTAAGTTGACCATCAGTGCAGGTGCCTAGGCTGAAAAAAGACTGGAAAAGCATCTTCAAGGAATTATCAAAGCTATAAAAGTCGTCAACCAAATAGACAAGAAGGGGTTAAGGTTTAAGCCAAATATGCAATAGCAAAGAAAACGAGCTAAGAAGAACCATGAAAAAATATAGCCCATTTGTTGGTTCAAGACTTGAGATGGGAACCCATGATGTTTCCATTATTACAAGAAAGCTTTCACTTGGGATGATGCATTAAAATGGATTAAAGAAGGAGCACCGACTTTAACAACATAATGATCATTCTGAACAAGGCATTCAGAGATTTCTCTATTAAAGCAATTAATAAGCCAAGGATGCCCATGATGAACATTGAGACTAGTTTGTGCCCTTTAGGATTTGTTTCGAGTCTTTAGACTGAACAAAAATTCTTTTACTATTTAAATCTAATTCAAACTAATGCCTTTGTATCGATATATATGAGGGTTTCAACCAAACGTAGGCTATTGGCAAACCTCGTATCGATACTCGTGGAGTGAGTATTGATACTAAGCAGCCTGTATCGATACATACACACTTGTATCAATACATTTAAGGGTTTCATACAAACCTTGGCTATTGCCAAGCCCTGTATCGATACTCATGTAGTGAGTATCGATACTAAGCAACCTGTACTAATGCATATGTTCTTTATATCGATACATTTAAGGGTTTTTTGTATAGTATCGATACATATGTTCTTTGTATCGATACTAACCTTCAAAACTTGTTTGTGAAATCATTTTTATTGACTCAAACATATCTCAATAATTACAAACTTAGTATTTTTAAAGATGCTTTTCAATTTAACACAAATATGAAGTTGAGTATTAATTTAACTTAAGTTTGTTTGTTATATCAAAACTGAAATCAAGGTTAACAATCTCCCCCTTTTTGATATAACCAAACTTAAGATAAATTTACTTATGTTTGAGTTTAATGAAGAAATAACTCCCCCTCAATAAGGTAAAACTTTATTTTAAGAAATGAAAGAAATTTTTCCCCCTCAATAAATTGCCCAAGATTAGAAATTAAACTTTTAACATGTAATTCGGGTTCCAACATATGCATAATCAATTCATAATTTGTCTTTCAACATCTGCATAATCAATTCATAATTTATGTTTCAACATATGCATAATCAATTCATAATTTTTGTTTAAACATATGCATAACCAATTAATGGAAAGCAACATATTACAAATTTAAGGTCTTTCTCCCCCTTTTTGTTATATCAAAACAGAATTCAACAATAAATAAGCATAAGTAGGATAAATTAAGCAAGCAAAATATATTTAAGACAATGCAAAACATAAAGTAGCATAGCAGTCTAAAATCATGAAAACCAATAAGTAAAGAGAAATCCTAATGATCTTAAAACAATATCCTAAAGACATAAGCCTAAGTTGACTAGACTTCATCGGTTGGAGGATCCTCGATGGGTGAAGGAGTAAGTGGAGGTGCACAAGGATAGGCAGCGGAGAAAGCATAGAATTGCTCCGTTAGAGCTCGGTGACTTTGCTTAAGAGTAGAGAGATGAGCATCGATGGTGTCGAAATGTCCCTCCTATGCGTCAAAATGACCCATAATAGATGTGAACATCGTGGGAATATCCATGGGCACGGAAGCCCGAGGTAGAGAAGGCTTATCATGCTCCATTTCATCATGGTCATCAGGAGCGGGAACATCCAGTTGCTCAAGTGGCAGCTATCGATAAGCTTTTAGAACAAAGTCACTACCTTGAATTTCATATCCGGCAAGTCCCATAGATTTATGATCAACGTAGTGATATATGGTTACCATAATACCAGGGTCGCATAAAAGATCAAGACCTTGAGTTTCGAAGTAGTAACTCAAGGCCATGCCATCGAGAAGACTATGACAACCACGTACGCATAGGAAAAGGTTTGTAAATATGAAGTAGGCTAAATTTGAATGAGTGCCTAATTGAATTATATGCAGCCACCAATAATCCGTGTCGCTAATCAAAGTATGTTTGGCTCTGTATGGATGGAGCACATGTGAAATGATAAGATGGAGCAAGTGATCAACCAGAGGAAGGAGCATGGCTTTGTTGTAGGGGGTGCGTAATGCGATAGGACCCGAGCCTTCATTGATGACACCTTCATTCAAAAAATAAAGGCAGAGGTGAGAGAAGCCGTGTTGACTAAGAGATCTTATCCCTAAAGATAGGACTGAATAGCAATGACATTATCATGGTCATCAACAACGAGATATGCATTGCTAAAGAAGGCACAGACAAGATTTTCATGCATTGAAACATTTAAGAAGAGGATTTTGGTCTATCCGAAGGTGTCAAAGGTTTAAAGGTAGGGATAGTTAATGGATCATAGAAATGGAAAATCGATGACATGACATTGTTGGATGGGCATCCGGGAAAAATAGTGGTGAAACACTTTTGAGCCTGTGTATTGCGAAAGCACAAGTCAAAGAAGGATTGATTTTAGGCTGGAAGTGGAGGCACAAGTGACGGGACCTTGATGGCATGCTATTTGTTTGGTTTTAAGAGCCATTGTGTGTGTGAGGACTTTTGTCGAATAGGTGGTGAGGGAATAGGATGAGTGGGTAAAAGGCTGTTTGAGGAGTTTTGTCGAACAGGTGATGGGCACTAAAATTGGGTTACAATTTATGTGATGTAAAGAGTGGATCTGGAATTGATCACGCAAACAATGGTAGGGAACGGTTTAGGAATAAAACGGAGTTGATTTTTTGAAAAAAATTTGGACGAAAGGGATGAATTTAGTGAGAGAAGCAGTAAGGGTTAGAGTGATGGGAAGTGTCAAAATCTTAATGGTTTGGATGGTAATGAGTGATTTTGAAATGGTTTTGGGTAAGTGGAATAAAGGAATTTGGTTAATGGATCAATCGATTTTGAAAAGAAACTGAAGATGATAAGATTTGATAATTAGAGGATAGAGTGAGAGAAAGATAGAGAGTATTAACAGTTTTGTTTCAAATGGAGGAAAATTATGAAAGAGGGTTCTAAATAAACAGTGAGTATCAATGCAGAAAAAGCAGTATCAATACAAAGAACATTTCTGGGTTCTGTATTGATACAAGGAACTGGGTCTCGAGACTTAAATCAAATTGCTGTTGTATATATACACACTGAGAAGTATCGATATAGAAGGATAGGTATCGATACAAGGAACAAATTCGAGTTTGTATCAATACACTAAAAATAAGTCTCGATACACGAAAGAAGAATGTATAGGAATAGATGCAGATGGCCTAATATGGGGTCATTTTCAACAAGATATCATCAAATTAGATGTAATTTTGATCCAATTATCCGTTTAAAACATTTGTAAATATCTTAGACCAAAATAAAGATTATTTAAGGCTTAATCAAGATGTAACAAAATTATCCAATAAAGTTATGACAATTGAGCATTATCAAACAAGTAAGTGTGTAAAACTAGTTTTATCAAACTAAGCATTTTGTAAACAATAGTAAGGCACAGCATCAGGATTGGATCGAATTATGAATTTTAAGGTGTATTCATTAATCCGATTTCTCTTTTAATTATGCAAAATCTATCATTGTCAAGTGGTTTAGTGAAAATATTAGCTAATTGATGCAAGGTATCAACAAACTAAAGCACTATATCACTTTTTTGCACATGATCTCTAATAAAATGATGTCTAATTTCTATGTGCTTGGTTCTAGAGTGTTGGATTGGATTTTTGGTGAGACAAATGGCACTAGTATTGTTACATTTAATTAGAATATGATCCATGGTAATGCCAAAATCCTCCATTTGTTGTTTTATCCATAAAATTTGGGCATAACAACTACCCGCAGATATGTGTTCTGCTTCAGTTGTGGATGAAGCAACACTATTTTATTTTTTGGAAAACCATGATATGAGCATATTTCCAAGAAATTGACATGTTCAGGAAGTGCTTTTCCTATCAATTTTACATCCACCAAAATTTGCATCGGATTAAGCATGTAAGACAAGGGATAATACTTTAGGATACCATAGGCCTAGATTTGAAGTGTCTCTTAGATATCTAAAGATTCTTTTTACAGCAATTAGATGAGACTCTTGTGGTGATGATTGGTATCTAGCACATAGGCGCACACTAAACATTATGTCCGGCCTATTTGTCGTAAAATATAGCAATAAGCCTATTATGGACCTATAAAGTTTAGAGTCAATGATTTTACCTCCTTTATCCTTTTCAAGCTTTGTTAAGGTACTCATAGGTGTGGAACAAGGCTTTGCTTCATTCATTTGAAACCTTTTGAGTAATTCTTTGGTGTACTTTGCTTGATTGATGAAGATGCCATCTTTTGTTTGTTATTTGTAGCCCCAAGAAGAATGTCAATTCTCCCATCATGCTCATCTCGAACTCACCTTACATTAACTTAGAAAATTCTTGACAAAGGGATTCATTAGTAGCACCAAAAGTAATATCATCAACATAAAGTTTAATCACTAAAATGTTTTTGTTTTTTACTTTTATAAATATAGTTTTGTCAACATTGCCTTTTTAAAACCTTTTTCAATTAAAAATTTTAAGAGTCTTTTATACCATGCCCTAGGTGCTTGCTTTAGTCCATATAATGCTTTAGAAAGTTTAAAAACATGATCAGGAAAATGTGGATTTTCAAAACCCGGAGGTTGTTCAACATAAACTTCCTCATTAATGAAGCCATTTAAAAAAGCACTTTTGACATCCATTTGATATAACTT